>MJUU01061851.1:155001-182932 GCA_002080025.1 Modiolus philippinarum | reverse complement strand
AAAAAAAAAAAAAAAAAAAAAAAAAAACAAAAAAAAAAAAAAAAAAAAAAAAAAAAAAAACAAATCAAAACAAAACAACACAAAACAAAATAAAATAAAAACAAATGCAGCAAATGCAAATGCAATAAAAAAAAACAAGAACAAAAAACAACAAAAAAACAAAAACAAAAAAAAACAAAAATACAAAAAGAAAAAAAAAAAACAAAAAAAGAAAAACAAAACAAAACAATACATAATATCACTAAAAGCAAACCAGAACTAATACAAAGGTAATCTAGAAAAACTGTGGGCAGAGCACATTATATATTCCCGGCTGCTCCATTTGATTTCTTAAATGAGAAAAAATCAACAAAATGAAAAAAAAAATCAAATCAAATTTTAATGCCCCTATGGCAGAAATACGAACGTCAAACATACGAACAGACACGGTGATCACTATATACCGCCCGTTAAAGTTGGGGTATAAAAGCAAAGTACGTACTTAGTCAAGTAAAGCCAAAAGAAGCCATGGGAGATCCAAAGGAAAAAAAATGCAAGGCCTGCTGACGCTGTCATTATCCCATTATACACTGACTATGTTCATTTCCTTTATGCATTGATTATGCATAAGTAAATTTAAATTGTATCTCGATACAATAGGAAGAGATTACCAGACAAGCTATTTAACACCACCATAAAGGCTGGGAAAAACTTATTTTCTTTTTATAAAAACCATTGACAAGCTCAAATTGTAAGTACAAAAATCGCTCATTTTGCAACTACCTTATGAATTTGTTCCTTATATTTAGCCCTCTGACAAATCCATTCAGTAATTTTGGTATTACTTCCTTTTATAATATTTTTCGGCTTTTACCGTTTCTTTTCCAATCATAATCCACTCCGAAATTATTATATCAATGTCCTTGAATTCTAAACACGCGAGGTATTATTTTGTATGTTGTATCCCTGCGCAGATTTTTGAAGGTGGAAGCTGCAGTGACATTTACTTTGGTAAAATGGAAGGCTCACAAGTACCTCTTCCGATGGGGCAAACAGAAATTGTTGCGGTAAAGTCTGGATTTGTTTGGCGCAGCAGTTTAAGAGGAGATGGATGTTTCCCCGTATGATTCATTGTTAAAATATGCTCTCCTCTTGCAGCTATTTTGGATAAAGAACGAACCTGAAACACATAGTTATTATAGATGGTGAATAAAAGGATATGGAGTAAATGCACATGAGACAAAGTCTCTACAAATACATGGTCAAAAACAAGCAAAGGAACAACGCTTTTATTGTTGTTCTTCAGAGACTGGCAAAGAATATAGTGACCAAGTTTAGCCCCGATTTTGGTTCAAATGTTTAAGAGAAGATTCACACCAGAAAAATGACGGACGCAAAGTGACGTTAAATGCTCAGCCCATCTAGGTAGGCTTATAGATAATGAGAAATGAAAACAATAACAATACATCGCGTTCTGCAGATGGCCATTTTGACCAATTATGTCGCTTCAGTCTTCAGTGTTGATAACATAAACAAAAAGATATCTTGCACAAGAAAAAAAACGAAAAAAACAAAAACTTTATTATCCAAATAAATAACGCCTTGCACTTGTTATGATGTATGAGCAAAATTCACCTCATGTTAACTTCAAGATGAAAAACAACACCAAAGTTTTTTTTCCATTGCTTGTATTTTACTTTGTATTGCTAAAGAATTCGTCTTATATTCATTCATTCCATATTCTCTCATTGCATATTTATGCAAAAAAATGTACAAGTAAATAAAAAAAAATATTTTACCACGTACAAGTTTATAAGGTTAACACACATCAAATGCAACTCCGAAATAGTAGAAAAAAATTTTCATACCAGCAATGTGTTACTATGCGAAGGACAGGGGTAAATTAAAATTAAACGATTGATAAGTTCAAACTATAAGGGTTGCGCTCGGACAGCTAAAATATTTATGTCTTGCCCTTCCTATTTCCTCTCCTATTGGGATAGTTATTATATACCCTTCTGAATAAAAGTCACAACACAAGTCAGAATAAATAACAGGGAAAGACCAGTAAGGAAAATCCGTATAACATACGACAGAATCAAGAAATAATTATACCTCTTTCAATATTTTCAGTAAAAGATACACTAACCATTATAAATGTGAATGAAAACATGCACTTTCTCATTTTAACCTTTCTTAATAAACTCTTTAAAATGTGAGAACAGAATCGTCAGTCTAAAACGAATAAACCAAGGACAATTGTAACATTGAAAAAAACAAAGAAACAAATACATAACATGAGCAAGCATCTCCTGCTTCTTACAAAACACCGTCATGTTTAACATATCAGCTCCGGTAGTAAAGTTAAATTCGGTAGAGGAACACAAAATTTAGTGGCAAAGCGAAATATATGCTGTCATCTGGGAAACAGATATGCCATACATGTAGAGGTCCATAAGATCTAGATGTCGACAGCAAAACTTCTGTAGTGATGATTTAAAGTTATGGGTAGCATACCCTTGCTCAAATAGCCTATTTGGGAGCAACCGAGATCTATCAGGTAGTTTCTGTATTTGATTTGTTTGAATTATATGGGATTCCAAATTAGTTGTTTGTCACTGAGAAGATTCTTTTATCGCAAACAAAAATCAATACCCTCAGTTGATTTATTAATAACAGATGAGCTAATGGAAACTTTAGTTCATCTGTTTTGTAGGGTTTCTAGCTATATGTTTTTGATCAGTAAATAATTGAAGAATTTCCTAACAGAATTGTCAATGAGCCGTAGACTAAGAGGAAAAAGTCAAAGCAGGTTGGAAACCACCATAAAAATTGTCGACCGCAATGGTTCTGACTTGGTACAGGCATTTCTAAAGAAATTGTTAGTTTAAACAGTTTTATTGCGCGTCAAACCTTGCTTCCAATGCGGTGGTGTCCGGTCATAGCTGTCATACAGAAACAAAATGTAATGATACACCTCAAATGAATAAATATACAGCTTCCTTCAGGACATATATATTCATCTAATAGACCAAGAGTCCATTCAGTCCTTCTTACTGGTATTGAAGAACACATGTTAAAAAAATGGATAAATGGAAACACCTACAATGGCTGAAAATTATAATAACATGCAACAATTTGCAAGGGAACTACACAGGAAAACACGTATAAGATAAAAGACAAACGTAGATAACGATAGAAACTCGGGATAACCGGACTTGGAACCGGCACTAGCAAAAGCCATCGGTAGGGTTTAACCGGTTTTTGGTACCTAAACCTCCCCTTAATCTGTCCCGTTTCCATATAGTTTAAAAACATACGAATAAAACCCAATACAGGTAGACTACTAACTCCATGACCACAATCTTGAAAGGAGAGAAGATAATACTTAATTTTGAAAAATGGGTAAAGGGGTGCTCGTCGCTAAACTGTCGGGTAGCTCAAGGAGCCCAGTCTGCTGGTAGGACGCTGTCGCACTGCGAAAGAAAAATAAAGCTCAAAACTTCCCGAAGGGTTTGGTAAAAAAATCATCATAAATATCGGTAGACATCTGCAATATCAGTGAAAACCCAGTATGTGTGCAAAATTTTCAGGTCACTAGGTCTCAAAGCTAATTTAACGGATGTAAGCAGAATATAGTGCGGATACCCCCGATTACGTTGAGAATGTAAGTTACGTCCTAGCTTTTCTGGATTTTCAATCAAAAATTTTTAATCTGGAATTTTTTAACATCATTTCCGTAAAAACGAGGACTAGAAATGCCCGCAGTAATAAGCTGTTTACGAGTAACGCCATATTTAGATATCACATGTTCATATATATTACAAAACTTCTTAAATGTATTCAACAACTTATGAAATCTGTAACCCTGTTGTAAAAGTTTGGCTGTGATAGTAAGCATTAGTTCATAGAAATCGACAAGAGTAGAACAAACTCGTGCAAATCGTACCAGTTGAGAAATATACACCCCGTAGGACGGAGCAAGGGGAATGCCGCCAAGAAAAGGGAAATTAGTTATAGTGAAATCAAAATAATCCCTTTTACTGTGAAAGTACTATTGTTTGTGGGGTTCCAATTTTCGTGGATTTCGTGGTTCGCTTAAACCACGAAATAAAGTTCCCAACGAAATGCATTTTTCGAATAGAGTTTTAATGTATGGAATTTGAAACCACGAATTCAAATACCCACTAAATAGTGAAATTTATGAAAACCACGAAAATTGATGTCCACGAATAAAAGTACTTCCACATTATCATATATTTTAGTTTTAAGTTTACCCGAGTCAATAATGATAGTTAGGTCCAGAAAAAAGCAACATTTAGAATCATTGTTAGCTTTATCTAATTTAGTTGTTGTGGGTAAATAATGTTTACATAATCTAAAAACTGGGGATTATAAATAGTAAGGATATTGTCATTTTACCTGCTGTTATCATTGAAAATAGAAATAAGTTTATCATTGTTAGGTATGGTTTCGTTTTGAAGTTTTTTGATAAAGTCTTGTTCGTAACAGGAAAGAAAAACAAATCTGCAATAAGAGGTGCTTAATTTGTACCAATGCGAATACCCATGACCTGTTGATAAATAGTGTTGCTAAAACGAAAAAAAATATTGTCCAGCAAAAGATTGAGTGCATTAATCATATCATCACATGTCCAGGAACAAAGATTATCATAGGTTATATTAAAGAAGAACCCATGCTTTTTGTTAAACCAAATGAACTGCAGACCAGAAAATTTTAAAGACCATTTAATAAGTTGTCCCAATTTGGATTTAAACAAATTATGTGGAAGGGTAGTATAAAGTGTAGAAAAATCATATCTGTCGATAGATGAGACTGGTCTTTGAATATATTGTAGTTTATATAAAACTTCAATAGAATTTTTCACACTCCAAAAGTAATTTAGACCAGAGTTTTTTCACAGTATTTAATAACCAACTCCTTTATACAAGTAAGTGAACCAGTTAAATGCATGGATAAATTAGAAGTAGAACACTTAAGATGTTATCTTTAAATGGAACTTTAAGCATTTCTGTATCCTTATAATGTTGTTTGGTTAATGTTTTTTTTTTGTCCCAATTGGTACGTTAGAAAATGTATGACTTGTCCAGTTCGCTTTGTTGGACTTCGATGTAGTATTTCTTTCAGGGAATAGCAACGTTGTTAGATGCCCTGCCAACAGGTACAAACACCTATTTTTTACCAAGATCCTTCGATTTTTACTTAATTCTATTTACAGACAGCTTAGGAGGTGACTCAAAGTAAATATGTTTATAAAAATTCATTCTGTGGGTGACCTTACTAACAATTTTATCTTTTAACAAATTTAGAGCATGGTTGTCTGCATTTTACCTTTTGCACCATTTTTTACAATAATTGGTTAAAGCGTCTTTAATTATATCAAAACATGCTTGCCAGTTTATTTATGAAGGTGGGCGATATTAAGGCCCTTTTTTCTAAAGAATTGTCTATTTTTTTGCTACAATAATATTAAGAGTCCCCATTTATTTATGTGCACAAGGGTCATAGCGATATGGCGACGTGGAACAATATCAGCTGCTAGGGTAGTATTTCTCGCAAACAGCATCACAGGTATTAGGAAAAAATGTGTTTTAATGTTTGTAGTAGGTTTTTATAAGAAAAGGAAATGACAGGCATGTCCTGGTCCTAAATTAGAAAGGTACAATAGAAGGGTACAAGCTTTTGAATATCTGGATCCGAAAAATGCCTGCAATATCAATGAGGTCAATTCCTTTATTAATGTATTTAATGTTATTTTCAAAAACTGTTTTACGTGCTCATCGGGTTTATCGATTCTCGGATAAAGTCGATGAAAGCAGAAAGCATCAATAATTTTAGAAAATTCATAGAGCTGACTATTACATGTAACAGACATAGTAGCACACTCAAAAGAGATTTTATAAAGTTGCTCATACCTTATAGTAAGTTTAAATCTGTTTTAACTCTTTTTATTTATGAAAATATCTAAAATATGTTAATGATAAAATTAAATCCTACCTGCTGGAGAGACAGTAGTTTGTCCCGGAATATATTCGTCGTCTTGGCATAATTCATTAAGGTCTTTACTTCCATCAAAAACAACGACATAGAGTGCTCTGTATGTCATAAATGTTTGATGAGTCGTGTAGTACACATATTGACCTCCGAAATCCCAAAATATTAATCTTCCCATCAGCATTTTATATGAACCATTCCTTAGTGCTAATTCCAGTCTTTTTTTAAATTCAACTTTCGACAGCTTGGTCTTTACTTTATTTTTTGGTAACTGTAAAATCTCTCCTTGGATAACCGATTCCTCTGTCTCTTCTGCGTGCGCTACTGAGGTGAACTCAACATTTTCGGCATTTTCCTCAGTTGTTTTCCCTGGTTTGCTTAATGTTTTGTGACTCTCAATCGACTTTGGTGAATGTAGTCTGGCTGAACGTGTTAAAGATTGTTGTTGTTCTTCTCGTGTTTGAGCTTTGGTGTCTGAGTCTCTTTTCGTTGGCGGCATTAACATCCGACTGTAAAGAACATCCTCAGAATTATAAGAATCTAAAAAAAAAGAGAAAAAAACGATGATGCAGAGGGCGATTTAAAATCTAAAAAGGTGTGTTCGACAACCCACTTTTTTCAACAAATACTGGTATTTTTTTCAAGTAGCGGGACATCAATAACTACTACGTCTTTTTGTCAAAAATTATTGTAATATGCAAATATTGCCAGGTTAGTTCTTTTTTGTAGAAAAATGAACAGAATTGTCAAATGCCTAAATCAAAAACACAAAAAGACAAGGCAGATACAAAGGCAACGTGAAACTTTAATCCACAATAGCACAGAATTTGTAAAGGTATTTAAAAATCATGGGTTGAACCGGCATTCTCTTCCATTGTGGTGGTTTCCGATAGAAACTCAACAGCGATTGTTATGGCAAGGTCGTGGACAGTGAATAAAAATGCTCATCAATATTAAGATATGAAAAATTATGGCTTGCAATTCAATAGTGTACATATCTATTTATGCAAAGTCGTTCTTATGTATTTATGCAAAGTCGGGTGAATGTATTACTAATATATATCCATTGTGATGTTGTCAGTTTTTTGTCCTTGATTGGAATCGTAAGTTAAGATGTAAGTATTACTTTGAAGTCAATGGGATTAATTTTTGTGAAAGTGTGTCTATATCCCTTTCAAAAGTTTCACAAACAATTACATTTTATATCCCTTTGTCCGAGTCTTTTCTCTGTCTCAATGATGTTTTGCTTTTATAATACGCAATTTTCATCCTAATTTGTGCAATTCCTTCGTAAAATTGTAGAGTGGAATTAAAAAAAAATAGATGTGAACACTACAGGTGTACGGCAAGATGACAACTCGCTTTAAAGGTTGTTGTGGTAATTATTATTGTGCGCTACTTACAAAGGGAATTAAGAGATATTCTTACCTTTGTTTAAAAGGACCCATTCTCTTGATGATATGTCCAACCAACATCTACCTTCACGAAGAGTTATACCATCCGTTGGTGATCTTGAATTTGGTACTTTTTCTCCAACGAGTAACATAACAAGAGATGTTTTGCCCACACCATATTGTCCTACTACCATTATTCTCATGTCGTAAGATTCATACTTGGCTTGACTATTCAGGATTTTCTGTAACTCTATTGATGGTTGCAGGAAAATGTCTAAAATGTATTAAAGAATCGTGTTTTGTCATGAAATACAAAATGTAATACTTGACATGAATATTCGATTGCATGATTTAATTAACATTAATTAACATTATCTTCCGGAATCATTGTAACAACATCAAACATTGTTACATGAAACAATCTTTGTATTACAGTACTTTGAGGACTACACCTTTGTGATAATATTATTAAACAACAGTACTTTTAACGGAATAATTTCAATTAACATGAAAAAAACATGAGTTCAAACCCATTAAACCATTTAAGTATTTATATCCATGATATTTGCTCACTGTATCATTCGTGAATATTTGAATAAAATAAAAAATATGTCCTCAGTACACTTTTTAAATCTGATTCCCCTGTTGTTTCTTATTTTTTTGTGTTTCAACTAGAAGTCATTTTCATAGAAACTAAAGTCAGCTAATATTTTACATTCTCTTCAGAAATATTACATTTCGGTATTTAAAATCATAGCACTGAAGTGTAAGCAATCTTGCTTTACGTAAAAGCGACAACCAAAATATAGTGATGGTGTGGGTAATATTCAATCATAGAAAAAGGAATATTGTTTCCAATACGTATTCAGATAATATGATGCAAATCAAATATGACAGTTGGATTATTATATCAGATATAGCACTGACTGGTAAATGGGTAGGTTATGGTGGTCATTATATTACAAATTAAATTTTGCTTCAATCAAGTGTTGATATTATCATCAATGTTTGCTTGCGTAGATTCAGAATAAATGTATAAATGCAGTTTTATAAATACATTTACTATTTAAGAAATACATAAAAATAAAAAAAAGGATGTGTGCAAAACTAAAATAAAATAAATAATTTACAAAAATCAAAGGACAAAAATAACAAGCAAATCAATATTATAATCATTGAAAACGAAACACAGGGCAACATTTGGACAAACAACATATTAAGGACAAGGTGCGTTAAGGGGGTAATTTGGCCCTAAATTTCGGTGATTTTGTAAGTTGCACCTGAAAATTTTCTTTTATGTTTTTTTAAAAGTTCAGATCACACTCAACAAAAAATTACAAAATTTAGAACCCATGACGTCACAGTGGGTACAGTTCTGACATCATGTTTAAGCTACTTTTGAACGTTTTCATAAAAATGCAAGAATTTGGCATATTTTCGAACAATCTTCCTAATCGGAAATATAGAGCGCATTCAAAAATCAATTAGATAATTTACCGCTTGTTAGTACAGTTGTGTTAGGGCCTCTCATATGAATATTTTTGTGGTTCTTGCATGCGCTCTATGTTTCCTCCTCGGAAAAAATAGGCAAAATTGGTAAAATTTGTCATTTGTCGACAAAATGTGCAATTTGTCCCATTTTCTACACTGAAAAACTCCGTAATCGTACATCAAAACATAGAACATTTCAACAAAAAAATATTGTGAATTTAAGCTATCTTATTTTTTTAGACCAAATACGGCCCTTACCGCACCTACTCCTTTCCTAATTTACTCTGATGTTATTATCTACATATACTCCTCAGCTGTGTATAAAATTGTTTTAACTAAGATATTGCAAGTTTTCAAATGAACTTTTTTTCGGGTCCGTGCTGAATTACTGGCTATTAGCTTGTTAATTCTCATTGGGTACTGACAGTCAAACAGCAGAGGTATAAACCGAATGGTAATCGATTACAAAGTGCCAAAGTTACAGGGAATTCATAGTTTCTACATATGGCCATGTCGACACTTTATGCATTTTCAGTGCAGATCACCTCAAAGCAATTGGAAATCCGAATATGTGCAAAACCTAATAGTGAACAAATCAACAATAGGATTTAAATAAAAAAGCCAAACTTGGCATATATAGAGCTATAATGAGGGAAATATTTTTTTTAGCTTAAACAGTTTTTTTTTCTGAAATAAAAATTAAAATTTTAAGTAACCTCGGATTTTTGTTATTTTTTACCACTGGGTCCATGGCTTAGCCGGCGGACTGGCCCGAAAACAGAGTTTTTTTTTCTCTTGCGTAGCTCTGCATTTAGCTCATTTTAATCTTTCTTTTTAGATCATTGGTAATTTGTTCTTTATCAGCTTTTGCCCATATTTAGGTTAATGGGTTTCCAAATGTTTTGATCTGATTTGCACTGAAGAGACATAAGTTGTCGAATAAATAAATATCGAAGTTACTGTGAATTTATTTTTTTGCATATGCGCATTTCGACAAATTATGTCTCTTCAGTGCAGATAAAATCTAAACGTTTGGAAGACCATAAAATCAAAGATGATAAAAACTGATAGAGAACAAACACCCAATTTGATCTTAATGGAAAACCAAATGTAGAAACTAGATGCTCAGTAACTTCGGTCTTTTGTTATTTTTTACCATTGTACCAATGCTTCTGCTGGTGAACTGCAGACCGCACACCGATTTTATTAAAAAAAAAACTTCTATAATAAATTTAAGATAATTTAGTTCAAAACTAAGCAGTATCACCCTTTTGCAGAGCTCTGTCCTAAGTTCATTTTGATATTAACTAAACTCACAGTAAATTTGGTATTTTGTTATTTTCAAAATAAAATTGTTTTTTGGGCAATCACAGAGTACTGGCTACTGGGCATGTGAAAACGACCAGGCATAATTATTATTTGGATATTTTGTAGCTTAAAATAGCAAATTATGATACATTACTTTTTAATCATTCAAGTAGTAATATGATATTTTCTGCATGTTGAAGCTCGATTATTGTTTAATTGGATCCAAAATCACTATTACTTTTAAGTTTTACGTTAAAAAAACCACGAGGAAAAGAGAGATAAAATTTGCACTAAATAAAATTAATTTAGTGAGTTAGATTTAATTTTCTTTTAATTAATCACAGTTTCTGAAATATTTTGAAACAAATTAACATGAAAAATCTACTAAGTATACATGTACAAGGTACTTATACCTCTTACTTTGAAAAAAAGCATGAGAATCCAGCCAAATTCATGCTACAGCTAAATTAAAATATATATGAAGAAAGTGTCTTTAATTTTTCTCCTAAAATCTTTTAGTTTCACTTAACTGAAATAGACATCTTTATTCATTAATTACCTATTGAGACATGTATAATATTTAAATGGGTAGTCACATGATTCTTTGAAATTTACATAAATGGCACATATCACAGGAAGGACCATTGGTTCTTGTATATTAACTCCCTCTGTGAAAATCATGCATAGAAAAATAAATTAACATAGGCATCTAATGGGTATCTTTTTATTTATAGGAGAAAAATTCTGAAACTAATAGTCAGAGTTTGTATGAGTGGATTCAATCGATAAATGAAGGGAAAAATGTGATAAAATAAAATTTGAATTGGATTTTTAATTAACTTTTTATGGTGGGTCTAAAAAAATCAAACGGACAATAACTTTTTTCGCCTGCGACAAATATTGCAACGTCGGGACATAACGACCATAGATTCCGTCGTCGACGTCTGCGTCGTCGTCAACATTTGGTTAACCCAAATGTTAAACTTTTTTGGCACTTCAGTACTTCACTAATCTTACTCAATACCACTGAATTTTTTATACAATATTCAGTAAAACTTCCATATGAATACCGAGTTCGTTTTAAAAATTTCCATTTTTCCGCACTTTGCAGTTAAGATTAACTTGATTTTTTCAATCAATATTTGTTGTTTGTTCCATATCTCAGCACCTACATGCCATAGACAGATGCTGTTTAGTTATATATTTAGTAGTAACAACATCCATATCAGAATTATGTCACCTTAACCTAAATTTTTCGCACCAATAAATTTGGTTAAAGTCACTTTCTGTCCATATATCAAGAAGTTAAGCAAAGTAGTAACCTTTGAAATCTTATTTTGATGTAGCATTGTAGCAAATAGTCTTTGATAAACAATAAGTTTCCAGACTTTTATTCCGGTTCCAACTTTGATATATTTCCTGAAAATGTCCAAAGTAACAATTTTTGAAATTTTCGAATATAATCAAATACTTAATAAGCCATTTTTTTCCTATCAGACATAGTTCTGAAAACGAAAAAATAAAAAATAAGGTTCAAAATTCGGTAAATATCCTGCAATTCACAGACGAACATTTTTGGGAATTCTTGTCATCAACCATGCTTTTGGATTTTTTTTTCAAAGGTAAGATTTAAAAAAAAATGACTTCAAACTTGGTAAATTTCCTGAAACTCACAAAGACAAGCAATTTTTGGTAGAAATTTTTGTCAGCAACAATGCTTTCTTGATAAATTTTAGAAAAAAAACAAACAAAAATATTTTCATTGGTTAAATATCAGAACAGTTTCTATTCCGATTTTGGTAAATTTCCTGATGCCGTTTTTATCTAAGAATCCCTAGGAACCGTATCTGATTATAGGCCAATTAAAATGAAAACGGAATGAGTAGGCGAGACAGTAGGTTCCGCGGAACCTTTACGTATTATTTTTGTTTGTTTTGTGTGTGTGTGTGTTTGTGTAATATAATATGGTATATGAATCACTGCAGTAAGTCTTTAACTCAATTAGGACCTAAATTCTGTACTTTGTATACACTACAAAAGTCAAATTGTCTGAATTTACCAATTTTCGTCTGAATTTGTCTGAAAAATTACTCGACATTCTTCAATGTCTGATTTAGTGCCTAATTTTCTCGACAAATTCTTAATTGTATTAGTTTTGTCTTAAAATTTCTCGACACATTCTCGACAGTCCGAATTGGCATGAAAAATTCTTGATAAAATTCTCGACATTCTTAACATTCTCCAGTATGACTGAAATTTCTCGACAAATTCTTAATTGTATTAATTTTGTCTTAAAATTTCTCGACACATTCTCGACAGTCTAAATATGCATGAAAAATTCTTGAAAAAATTCTCGACATTCTTAACATTATGCATTATATCTGAAATTTCTCGACATATTCTCGATGTTCTTAATTTTGTCTACAAATTTCTCGACATGTTCGCGATATTCTTAATATATATTTCTTTGTATAGAAAACGGAAATTTCTCACCATTTGAAAAATTTTCTTTTTTTATCTATTTTTTATTATTTATCTTGTCTGTTTTAAACGATATTCTTGGCTTATTTTGCTAGAATTGTGTTCCATTTCTACAATTATGTAAAATCATCATTTAATACATTCATATTTAGTATTTATGTTATAAAATAAAGCATTTTATTTTCAATAATGTCACAAAACCATGATCAAAAGGTCTGGATAATACTAATAAGGCATCAAATAAATAAAGCAAAATAAAAATATTAAAAATGCAATGGAAAAAATTATGGTTTCTTCAATTTCACTCGGATTGTCAACTTTTCAAGGATTTTTTTTACAAATACATTTATTTTAATTATCTTCACAATTACAGAAACATTGTGTTGTCAACATTTGTCATAGTAATTATCTCTATCCATGGTTAAACTATATCTCCATTCATGGATAAAACTATTTACAAATAATATACCCTTTTTAATATGAATTTTTCCCTAAATTATATAAAGGCATATATAATTTGCTATGCATGTTATATTTTACATTTTTTCTGCAATCAATTTTGAGATTTAGACCACATGTACATGTATACAGGAATAAATACAAACATTAAAAACACCTCCAATAAACAAAAATTGTCACAGGTGAGTGATATTGTCTCAGGTAAACCTTTAGACTACATGTACATGTATACAGGAATACATGCACCCCTCCAAAAAAGAGATTGTCACAGGTGAGTGGCATTGTCTCAGGTAAACAAATTCATCAATTATTCTATTGTGTAAGTGCAATATACAAATTATGTAAAGAATATACTAATCTAATGCTTTTTGAAGACTCACCAGTTCTCCTTATTTGGTAATGCTGTTAAATTGTATCCCAATTCTAGATTAATAAATTTATAATGAGACAAGCTAATAAGGAGGGACACCTAAGAACTACTGAAGACGTAATTAAATTTCTGCTGTTAAGATTTCAAACTGACTATACAAACTGCTTGCTCATTGTCCTTGTTGGGACAAATAATTTAGATACCCTTCACAGACCTCTTACTTAATAAGTTCTATATGTATTATTTAAATTTAAATTCTGTGTATGGGGATTAAATATTATACTTGAAACAATCATCAAAATATTATACCTGAAAGATCAAACTATTCAGGAATGTGTTGACTCTTCAGTTTGGGTTGTAACAGATCTAAAATATAGATATGTGCCGAATGAGTTATTACTTGGATTTTAAAACTGAATGAGCTCCCCTATGATTACTTGCCCAGACGTAGGATCATATTCGTGTGGAATTAATCTGTACAAATGTCTGCTTAATTCTAGCAAGGTATTTTTATGTGCTAGCTAAAATGATTTTCTAGGACAGATTAAGTACTCGTGTATAGAAAAGCAGACATAACATCATTTTACTGCGCATCAAATGGCAGATACATATCAAATGATTTATAATTTGGTGAGTATACGTAGCTTATACATAGTACAATGTACGTATTTATTTTCCTCATTGAGTATATTAGTTGTTTTAGGTTGTGACCTTGGCCCTCTGGATAAATGCATAAGAGGGGTACTAGTATATTGCACACAGTTTAATGGTATGAGTTGGCAGTAATAAGTTTTTGAAATTTTATTAGTTTTTATTCTAATTTATTTTCGATTTGCAATTTCATCAGAAATTTATTTTACAAATTAAATCAAATTGTTCTTTTATTTGTCTTCATACAAATTAGGTTGATCAGACCATTTGAGACAGTTGAGAATATGTCGAGACTGTTCAGACTGTCAAGAATATGTCGAGACATATTCAGACATTGTTTAGATTGTCAAGAATATGTCGAGACCTATTCAGACTCTGTTCAGACTGTCGAGAATAAATCCAGACCTATTCAGAACATCAAAAATAAGTTGAGACTATTTGAGACATTGTTAATAAAGTAAAGAATGTGTTGAGACAAATTCATTCTCAGTTCAGACTGTCGAGAATCTGTCGAGACACAATCAGACATATTTCATACTTTCGAGAGATGCGTCAAGACAATTAAGAATAGTGTCGATAATTTTAAGAAATAATTAAGAAAAATTCAGACAAAGTCGAGAATTTTTAAATATATTCCAGACAATAAAGAATGTCGAGTAATTTTTCAGACAAAATCAGACAAAAATTGGTAAATTCAGACAGTTTGACTTTTGTAGTGATAGTTACAGTCAAAAACTACTCGCGATGAAATAGACAATAAGCAATGAAGGTATATGGAGTAAATGTACAAGAGATATGACTAATGTGTGGGAGCGAGAATTAATCTATATAGGCTCTGAATTCTAAATTCTAAGGTATAACTCCCTCCATCGTGGTTTTGACCTTAGTTATACATTTGATATTACTGATTATTCGGATTTCGTTTGGTTTTTACATTATAAACATTTTTTTTGAAATTGCGGATTTCCTATGTTTTGGTTCTAGTGCTGCTGTTGAGTAATTTATTAAATGGCCATACAGATCATTAAAATTAATTGCAGTTGGAGTTAACATATCTGTTATAGTCTCATGTTCATTTACTCCATATCATTTCGTAAAATATTTAATACAGGAGTTTGTCTTTTAATGCAGTGTGGACTTGGCAAAACAATTCCCAGTTTTCAAGATGTATGCTCTTTAATTTTGTTAGATATGGTGTACTTGTACATAAGATTACATCTCATGTGTACACTTTCTTTATAACTATTATTTAAATTCATTTCAATTCTAAATTCTAAGGTTTAACTCCCTCCATGGTGGTCTTGATATTATTGATTATTCGGATTTCGTTTGGTTAAATACATTATAAACATTTTTTGTAGTTGTGGATTTCCTATGTTTTGGTTCTAGTGCTACTGATGAGGAATAAATTTCAGGAATTGCCATACAGCTCATTAAAATTAATTACAGTTGGTTATGGTCTCATGTTCATTTACTCCATCTGATTTCGTAAAAGATCTGATTCAACTAGACCGCTTTCTTGACTTCTTTCTTTAAAGAGATTTGGTGTATTCAGGAACTTAATTTACAGAACTCGACAAATTTCACAACAATGTTTTCCTCTATGTCTCCATTTCGATTCAGTAGTATTAAATTGCCGACGCATGTTCAACCTCAGTGAGTGAACACACACATAAGGCTATACCCGCCTTTTATGTACGCGATATCCCGAGGTGTTTCTGGGTTCGGTAGGTCAATTTTTGGTACGGGATTCCGAATTTCAGGCTTTTGTTGCGCGGTATTCTATGTTAAAATCTCGAGCATTAGGTATTTCCGCTTTTTTGAACGGTACTCGGTATCCCAGTTTTGGGAGTGTTTATGGCACGCGATAGTAACAAAAATTCGATATACCTAGTATTTCGAACGGAAACTAGGGGTTTTCGTGCGAAATACTAAGTATACCGCACGTTAACCATGGGTTTCCGATCGGTATACATAGTTTTCGGCGAAAACCCTAGTTTTCGATTGAAATTGAACGGAAACTATGGGTCTGCGACGGAAACCCATAGTTTCCGATCGGTATCGTTAATTTGAGTTGAAAGCGAAAACGCTATTCATAGTTTTAGCCAATGAGAAACGAGAAACGGAAATCGCTATTTGATATTTAACGTTCGTCCAATCAGAAACGGAAAACGGTATTCAGGGTTTAATTCAACCAATCAAAATCGTTTTTTCTGTTTATCGCTTATATTTCTCTCTTTTTTATTCAAATTTCGTATCTTTTATTTATTTTATATAGTTTGATATTATAAATAAATTATCAAATAGAGTCGTACCTTTGACAAATTTAGGTGCGAATGGATATCAGATTCGAGAGTCCTGAGAGGATTCGATCTCGACTGTCTAGATTCACCTTCACCAGTTAAAAGCTGTGAAATAACGCCGTTTTAGACTAAGTTTAAAAAGAATATTCAATTTAACTAATCTATAGAGCAAAGATTTTTATTTTCATATAACTTGATGTGTACTGTGTTTCGAAATTAAAAAAAAAATCATTAGATTTTGTATGAAAAATAAATAATTTGATAAGCAGTTAAAAAAAAACAAAAACTTATAAATGTTCAAAACAATTCAGTAATTTAAAACTTTAACTTCATCATATCCTTTCCAACGAGTTTTATAATTTGAAAGTTAAAAATTTCATGAATTTTAGCATTTAAGAGAAATGAAAAGTATAATTTTAAGTTTACGGTTTAAACTTATTCTATAAAAATGACAAAAACAACAAAGTGTTTGAAAATTTTACTTCATTATTTCCTTTCGAAAGAGTTTGATATGTTGCGAAATAAAATAAGTATGAAATTTAGCACAGAATAGACAGAATAGTTAGATTTTTTAATCAGTGGTTCAAACTCAGTCTTTAAAAATGACAAAAACAATTCAGTTTTTTGAAAATTTTACACCATAGTATCCTTTGGGAGGAGTTTTATAATTCCCGAACCAAAAACTTTTAATGCTAAAATTCATCAAGTTTTTGCTTCGCGAATTATAAAACTCCTTCGAAAGGATATTATGATGTTAAATTTTCAAAAAACTGAATTTTTTTGTCGTTTTTAAAAAGTTAGTATAAACCGTCGATTAAAAATTTTACTTTTCATATCTTTTTAATGATAAAATTCATCAAGTTTTTGGTTCGGGAATTATAAAACTCCTCCCAAAGGATAGGATACTATGGTGTAAAAGTTTCAAAAAACTTTTTGCGGGCATCCATATTATATCGAATGAAGCAAATGTCCCTTTTTTGTTGAAATAATTTAGTATAAATAACAAAAAGTTTCAGTATTACGGGCATCCATTAAATACTGTATGGAGAAAAAAATGGAGAAAATGTGCCTTTTCATATGTGTTTTATAGATAATAGTGTTGCACACAGCTCTATATAATATGAATGAACATGTGTTAGTATGGTGAGCTGCAAAGGTAGAACATATGATTCCGAATGCCAACAGTGATGAAAATCATCTTTTTAAACCTGTTAACATCGGAAAATCCAGCAAGGTCTCCAGCTGGATTCGAACCCCTGCTTTTTGTCATCTATGGCAACACCGCCTGCACTATGTCCAGCGCACTAGACCACTCGGCCACCTAGGCTATATAAAAATATAGCTTTCGGTAACCGGGTCATTCCTCCATCGTGTACTATGTTACAACTCTAGATTTCCTACGAGGAGGAATGACGCGGTTACCGAAAGTTATATTTTTATATAGCCTAGGTGGCCGAGTGGTCTAGGGCGCTGGACATAGTGCAGGCGGTGTTGCCATAGATGACAAAAAGCAGAGGTTCGAATCCAGCTGGAGACCTTGCTGGATTTTCTTGTGACAGGTTTAAAAAGGTTTTCATCACTGTTGGCATTCGGAATCATATGTTCTACCTTTGCAGCTCACCATACCAACACATATTCATTCATATATGTTTTATTCATTCATATATGTATTCTACTGCCGTTGTTTCATATATGTTTTAGGTTAATAAAGCCTCTGGTCGATACAGTGACTACCTTGATAGAGCTCGGATGCTTACAAATAGGCTACTTAAGAAAAATTATGTTACCCATAACTTAGAGTCATCACTACAGAAGTTTTATGGTCGACATAACGAACTTGTGGACCGCTATGGGATATCTGTTTCCCAGATGACAGCAAATCTTTTTCTTTACCACTAAGTTTGTTTTCCTCTACCGGATTTGACTTTACTACCGGAGTGACATGTTCAATACGGCGGGTGTCTTATAAGAAGCAGGAGATGCTTACTCTATCGGTGCACCTGATCTAACCCATGTTTCTTATTGGTTCTTGTTGTTCATTTTTGTATGTGTGTGTGTGTCTTCGTTTTTCTTTTCAGTGCTGTATTCATGTTATGTTTTTACCGATGTTGCCATTGTCTTTGGATTGTTCGTATTAAACTGACGGTTCGGTTCTCACTCTCTTAACAGCAATTTTCAGCATTGTTAACATTGATATAATATTGAATGGAGAAAATGTGCCTTTTTTAATTTGGTTGAGTTTAAATTACAGCAAATTTCAGTATTACAATAGATAAAACATCGAATAGAGAAAATATGCCGTTTTCTATATTTTATGTTAACTTGCATCGAGTTTCACTTTTGCTGGCATCGATATAACATTGGGTGGAGATAATGTGCCTTTTTCTTATATGTTTAGGTCAAATTACAGCAACTTTCAATATTATTGGTATTAATATAATATCGGGGGGAGCAAATATGCCTTTTCTTTTATGTAACTAAATACCGAAGTTACTGTGAATTTAAATTCTGCATATGCGCATTTCGGTAACTCATGTCTCTTCAGTGCAGATAAAATCTAAACGTTTAGAAGACCATAAACTCAAAGATGTTAAAAAAACTGATAGAGAACTATTAACCAATATGATCTAAATGTAAAGCCAAAATCAGCTAAGGACAGAGCTTTGCATGAGGGAGATACTCCTTAGTTTTCAACAAAATTTACATGTATTTAGATATTGCAAGGTTCGAAATAGAATCGGCTTTCGGGTCAGCACCGAAGTACTGATTACTGGGCTGGTGAATACCCTCGGGGACTAACAGTCCACCAGCAGTGGCATCAACCCAGTTTAAGGTTTAGTTACAGCAAGTTTTAGTATTGCGGGCATCGATATGATATCGAAAGGAGAAAAGTGTTCGTCTTACAAATGTGAAAAAGAAAGGAAATAGGGTCGATGTCAAGGAGACAACATCCCATATCCAGGTTAAAACGACCAAAAACAAAACATCTAGGGGTCACCATATGGTCTTCAACACAGTGAGGAACCTCACACCATATAGTAAGCCCTAAATGGCCCGAAAAGGTAAAAAGGTGAATAAATCACTGGGAGCAAACAAGATCCAATAACCCAAATATCAAGAAACTTAAATTTTATATGAAGACAAGGACAAGCCAATGACCAACATATTCCTGACTTGGGACAGGCGCAAAAATTGCGGTTGGGTTAAACTCGTTTTCTTGGATCCAAACCCTCCCCCTATGCGTGGTGAATGGCTAAAAATAAATACACAAAAAGACTCACAGTAAAAATCCAACTATAAAAAAGTCCAACTTATCAAGACGAGTACCCTTACAATGAAGTACATAAAACAGGAAGACAATACATACAGGTACTGTCCGGACAAATGCTCGCAGTTACTGACAGCTAGCTAAGGACATAATTTCCGTTGACTATGATATCAAGCCTTCTTACATATGAAATTTCAATTGAAATACTTCTAAATAGATTTGGTATAACATCATCATCAATTATGAAAGAAGAAAATGATCTTGTGCAATGCCAAATACTGCCAATATGAAAAACTGTTTAAATTTAGTTATGGTGTAAAGTATTTAGGAGATGATCAATATTTTTGCCAACAAAAACCAGAAGTAAAGATTTAACAACAATGCTGTATTTATATCCTTTATAAATAAGTTTGTTCAACGGATTAATAAGTTTGGAAGGACAATTTTTGAATTTATGCGCTTTGTAAATGATATTTCCATAGAAGTTTGGATGTGAAATGCCCTAATGTATAAGAGCCCTGCACGTAGAACCAAATTTTCTTAATAAGTCAATGTATCTATAATAAAATTTAGAGAATGTTTTTATCAATTTATGATATCTAAACCCTTGATGCAGAAGTTTTTCAGTGAGACAAAGATTTCGGTCGTTGAAGTCAGAAACATTACTACATACTCGTGCATATCGAACAAGTTGTGAAATGTAGACCCCGTAAGAAGGGGCTAACGGAACATCGCCGTCGAGATGGGGGAAATTGACTATAGGAAATGAGAAATCATCCCTTTTATCATAAACCTTAGTGTTTAACTTTCCTTGATTTATTGATATATCAAGATCAAGAAAAGGAGTTTAATCACTGCTGCTATTGGATTTATTTAAAGTAAGTTCTGCAGGATAAATTTCATCTGTAAATTTAGAAAATTAGGATTATTTAAAGCCAAAATATCGTCCAAATATCTATATGTATTGTTAAATTTATCCACTAAATGCTGTTTAGAAGGGTCTTTTTGAATTTTTGCCATGAATTGTAAATCGTAGCAATAAAGAAATAAATCTGCTATGAGAGGTGCACAGCTGGTACCAATAGGATTACCTATTTTTTGCTGATAGACTGTGTCACCGAAACGAACAAAAATATTATCAAAAAGAAAAAAAATAATGCTTTTATCATATCCTGACAAGTCCAGTTGGTATATTTGTCATGTTTGTCGTCACTGAAAAACGATTTAAATGTATTGCAACAAATGTAGGTACATCCTGGTTTTTTGAAGGACCATTTGATCAAATACGAAAATTTCTCTTTGATGAGTGTATGCGGTAATGTAGTATAGAGTTTAGAAAAATCATAGCTATCGACGGAGGTGTATGTTTCATTAACAAATCAAAGTCTTTCCAAAACTTCTACCGAATTTTTAACACTCCAAAAGTAGTTAATTCCACTGTATTCATAACATTTGTTGCTAAAGTTGATGACGAGATTTTTTATGGTAGTAAGTGCACTGGTCAATAACACAGAAATATGTGTAGTTGAACATTTACTTGATGCCGAAATAATACGAAATTTGAAAGGATTTTTGTGTAGTTTAGGAAGCCAATACATAGTAGGAATGCTTTTATAATTAGAAGTTGCTTTAAGTTCAGCTGTAGCTATCATGTGATCATCAATTTTTTGTGTTTCTGTCGACGTGGTAGCTTGAAATATACTAGAATTGGTAATTTCATTCCGAAGCACCTCGATGTAATACTTACGTCAAACAACGACCACATTATTGGCTGCTTTATCTGCCGGAACAAATATATACTCTTTTTCCAATTCTTTTAACTTCTGTTTGATTTTTGAAATAGCAGGAATGGTATTCTGCTGCTTAAAATGTGTTTCAAAATGATTTATTCGGATATCAACAACTTCCATGCATTTGTTAATGAAAGTGTCTAATGATTTTTTATACGCATTTTCTCTTACACCACCTTTTACAGAATGACATGATGGCTTTTTTAATTACATCACGACAGTCCTTCCAAATTATTTTTGAATGAGGACGATATTTGGGTCCTTTTTGGAGAAAAGTTTTTACCTCTCGGTCCTGGACGATGTTGAGGTCTCCTGTAATAACATGACCACTAGGTTCATATCGAAACTTCGAGCTTGCACAATTTCAGGTCAAGGGTGAATTTTGATTAATTTCAGGATTTTTGGTAACGGATGAATAATTAAAAATAAGGTCTCTTGTAGGTTTTTTTGTAAGTATATGAAATAATGGGTTGTTCCAAATTATCAAAATAAGGAGGAATAAGTTTGATAATTTTTGAGTCTCTAAATATACTAGATACATCAATAAGATCGATCCCTTTGTTGATATACGGTAAATTAAGGAAATATCTTTTATTGTCTTCAGGTTTATCAATTTTAGGAAACAATTTGTGGTAGCAAAATGCGCTGATAATTCCAGCAGCTTCATTCATTGGACTGTAATATGGTATGGTATTGCATTTTTCCAATAATGTATTTAATTTAACAATAGGAATTGAACATAATTTACAAAGCAAATTATGTCTGCCATTATTTTTAAAGATAGTAACAAGGTCAGAAATTAAAACTGAAGTTCTGTGGTATTTTCGTTTATTATGATTGATACGTTTACCGTGGGATCGTTTATTGCGTAATTTTTTTGAAACAATATCATTAATATTGATGGAAGAAGTTCTTGATATGTTATCTAGGCCCATAATATTATCATTCAAACCGAGAGGATACGCCGTTTGCAACTTCTTTCTCCAAGACAGTTCACAATCTCTACGTGATTTTTCAAATTGTTTATGTGACTGTCCGTCCTTCTTTACAACAATGTTTTAGGATACATAACCAAAACTTTCAGTATGTCGGGCTTTAATATACTATCGAATAGATAGAATGCGCCATCGCTTATGTTTTCTAACATAAAGTGAAGCAAATTTCAGTATTGTTGGCATCGACATAATATCGAATGGCGAAAACGTGCCTTTTCTTATATACTGACCAAAAAAGGAAAGTTACCCTCCTTAAATATTGTCTATTTTAATTTGTACGTATCTGTGACTTTATTCTTTTATAAAATTTTAATCTTTGTGTTAAAAAGGAAACCATCCAAGCGTTTTCTCCATTTTGTAGGCTTATGCAATGCTTTATTGGCAACTTCAGTTTGGAAGATTGGAAAACGGGTGTCACAAAAATCGAATCAAAATGAGCAATGCATTTTTAAATGTGCGTTATTTTGTTATCTTACTTTGTAAAGGGTTCAATTTTTTACGAGGTAATGTTTATGTTTGTCAATTCCTGTTGCAATTAATGTTTTTCAATTTTTGGGGTAAAAAAAACACTTTTTGGAATCTCAAAAACTGTGAAAATTAATTTTCATTTTTTTGCACGAAACTAAAGCTTTGGGTTAAACAAACATTCTGTGAAAATATCCAGTCGTTTCGATTTTTTTAAAAGATATGAGACACCGAATTCCAAATCCGTTGCAAATACACGGAAGTGTAACGTTCCTTTTTTTGCCTAGTATATGTTTTAGGATAAATCACAGCAACTTTCAATATTGCGGGCATTGATATATTATCAATTAGTGAAATTGTGCCATCTTTTTATTCTTTTATCTTAAATTGCATCAAATGTCAGTATTGCGGGCATCGACATAATATCTAATGGAGAAAATGTGCCCTTTTCAATATGTTTTACGATTGATTACAACAAGTTTTAGTTTTGTGGGCATCTATCTAATATCGAATGGGGAAAATGTGCCTTTTGTTATATATTTTAGGTTTAATTACAGCAAGTTTCAGTATTGCGGACATAGATACAACATAAAATGGAGAAGTAATTAAATACCGAAGTAACTGTGAATTTATTTTCTGCATATGTGCATTTCGACAATTTATGTCTCTTCAGTGCAGATAAAATCTAAACGTTTGGAAGACCATAAAATCAAATATTTTAAAAAACTGATAGAGAACAAATACCCAATATGATCTAAATGAAAAGCCAAAATCAGCTAAAGACAGAGCTTTGCATGAGGGAGATACTCTTTAGTTTTCAACAAAATTTACAAAAATTTAGATATTGCAGGGCTCGAAATAAAATCGGCTTTCGGGTCAGCACCGAAGTACTGACTACTGGGCTGGTGGAAATGTGTCATTTCTGTAATTCTTATCGTAAATTGAATCACGTTTCAATATTACAGGCATCGATTTAGTATTAAATGGAGAACATGTGCTTTTTCGTATATGTTTAAGCTTATATAACATCAGTTTTCATTATTGTGGGCATTGATATAAGATCGAATTGAGAAAATGTGCCTTTTTAATATGGTTTAGGTTAAATTACAGCAAGTTTCAGTGAAACAATAGATAAGACATTGAATTGAGAAAATATGTCATATATTTTTCATCGGAAATTGCAGCAAGTTTCAATATTACGGGCATCGATATAATGTCGAATGGAGAAAATGTGATTTTTTTAATATATACTTTGTTAATTAAGTTAATTAAAAAATTAAAGGTTAAAAATAAAATTGCTGAATTTCAGTTCAAGTCAATACACAATATTGTTTTTACCGAATTCAGACTAAACAAATATGGTCTTTCATCAAATCAAGGTAACTGTCATTTTTGCAAACATCACCTTGAAACTCAACCTCACATGTTTTATAACTGTAAAATTATATACCCGTTTATAATTTTTGTTAACAACCTTTTGAAGTGTACACAGATTACCAATCAGATAACAATAACTGAAACAAACATGTTATTTGGAGTATATGAAGGCCCACCAAAGGTTCAGATTTTGTCGACTATTATTCTGACAGTCGCCAAATGGGTAATTTGGAAATATAGAAATAAAATTAAACACGAAAATAAAATTTTTAATATAAATGAATTAAAAAACTGGTTTCGTTGGGAAATTAAAGAAAATTTCAATCTTCGTTTGCAGCTAAAGTCAAACCAAACACCTGATATTAACCAACAAATCAGAAATTTACTCGATTCTGTTGACAATTCTCACTAAATTATGCATGACATAATAATAAATAATGGAAATTTAGATTAATACTTACCAAACATGAATGATAATCCATAGGCACATGTTTAAAATTTTGGGTAAACACGATAAACGCTCGTTTACTGCTGTGGTAAATATAATAAGGTGTGTTCGAATATATGTATATGTGTATTTTTTGTTTTCTATTGTAATCATACACAGTGGATTTTTTTTTTCTCACCCAATTACCCGGTTGGGACAGAGACTGTAAAACGGGGACCATCAGTATGCTACCTNAAAAAAAAAAAAAAATATATACTTTGGTTAATTACATCAAGTTTCAATATTATAGGCATAGATTAAACATTGAATGGAGAAAATGTTATTTTATGTTAAAGGTTAAATTACAGCAAGTTTCGGAATAGCTTTTTTTATGTTTTTGGTTGATTTCAAGTATATTTCATTACCAAATGACTAAAAGAAGATGCAAACTATTGCCTAGTGAAATGGTAAATATCGGACAATATATAATAATTCTTCTAGACTAAATATTTTTAATCATTTGCTAGGCACATTTGATAGAAAAAAATTATCATGACAGTCTGAAGACTTAAGACATCTAATTACTTACCAGTCATAAAACGAATGATCAATTTCAAAAGATTGTGCAGTAGACAAACTTTACTTTCATTTTGACTCACCTTCTAAAGAAGAAAGACGTTCATACACAACTTGATCTCTTTCAATAATTTTTTCTATATTCCTCACGAAATTGGATTCAGCCTCCTCGTCAATGCAAGTCTTTTCCAAAATTTCCAACTCTGCAACAAACTTTCCATTCTGGAAATTAAACCGTTGTTCTAGCCTTGCTGCAATATCTTTTAACGATTCGAAATAATCCTTCATTTCTTGTTCTGTAATATTTGTATTTCCGCTATGTGCAATTTCATTTACTTTATATCTGCACCTTTCAAGATCATCACCAATTGTAAAATCCGTTGCTCCAGGACCATTTGGAAAGTCATATCCTCTGGTAGGTAATTCGAATGGTGGGAGAGGATGTACTGGATCAGGGAGTTTCAAGTTTCTAAACAGTTTATAAAGTAACGGAACATTAAAATAGTCATAACCATCGACCGCTGCTGTAGTTATTATTCTCCATTCAGATGCAGAAAGCCCTCTGATTAAGTAGCTGTTCTTACGACAATCGGACAAAATATTCTGAGGTTTTAAATAGATGGCTAATATTTCCCTCCATATTTCAGGTAGAATACCTTGTGCAGCAAGGCTTAATCTTGCAAAGTTGGTTCTACAGGGAGGAGATCGCGATGCTCCCACCAATTCATCAAAATGTCCTGGTGTAAAAATGAAAACAGAATGTTTTTTTTTTATTATTATGTTGATTTTTCATATATTTATTTCATTTAGTGAGCCATATTTTACGATATTTTAAGATATCTTGCTTTTTCCGATATGGAAAAAAGGTTGTATATTTCTAAACTGTATATAAATACAGTCAACGTGGAAACTTGCCCATCTCCCCGGATTTGCGAATATTTACGCTAATGCAGGGCCTAAAAATCTAAATATAACGGTCTATGGTAGGAACCCAACGGGGTTAGAATAAGAGACATGAATATCGAGATTTCCGTCCCACCGAGGGATTTGGCTGTCCTTCGAATGCACAGACATTACAGACAGATTACACTGCCCACGCCATCTCTGTGGGAGACCAAAGGGATGCAAAATAGAGTGAGCTGCAAATTTATTTTGACACGTAATATGAGAGTTCAGTATATAAATTGACCGAAATTTGAACATGGATTTAGTGGAGTAGTGGTTAGCGTAGCAGATTCTCAACCCTTAGTACCTTGACAGAGGGGGTTCGAATCCCACTGGAATCAACAAAAAATTAACATTTAATATCAAAAGACTTAGACTTTGACTTTGGCTTTGATTTGATAAAAAAATACATTACAGGCAGATGACTCAAGCCTAAATGATTAATTTCATTTTTTTTTAAACAGAAGTACCCAAAATTGCAGTTAATTTATCTTCTGCATATGGCCATTTCGACAACAAGTCTCATCAGTGCAGATTATATCAAAACAATTGGAAAACCGATTAAAAAGGAAAAATTTCTGAGTGTCATTTTCAAAAAAAAATATGAAATAGCCCCCATTTGATGGGGTGCTCAGCACAGATCGGTCCATAACATACCATAAAAACGAAGCACATATAAGATGTTGGGGTTTTCATCGGTACTCACTCTAATTCTTATTTTGAAGCAAAACAAGTCCCATGGATTCTCTTATACAAAGTGAAAGGGAATGCAGACTGTTAGTTAAATGAATAAATAAACCGTCTATAAATTCAGTCAACGTGGAAACTTGTTCATCTCCCCGGATTTGCGAATATTACGCAGGGCCTAAAAATCAAAAATATAACGGTCTATCGTAAGAACCCAACGGGGTTAGAAGTAGAGAAATGAATATCGAGATTGCCTTCCCACCGAGGGATTTGGCTGTTCTTCGAATGCACAGATATTACACACAGAATACACTGCCCACGCCATCTCTGTGGGAGACCAAAGGGATGTAAAATAGAGTGAGCTGCAAATTTATTTTGACACGTAATATGAGAGTTAAGTATATTAATTAACCGAAATTTGAACATGGATTTGGTGGAGTAGTGGTTAGCGTAGCAGACTCTCAACCCTTAGTACCTTGACAGAGGGGGTTCGAATTTTGCTTCAAAATAAGAATTAGAATGAGTACCGATGAAAACCCCAACATCTTATTTGTGCTTTGTTTTTATGGTATGTTATGGACCGATCTATGCTGAGCACCCCATCAAATGGGGGCTATTTCATATTTTTTTTGAAAATGACACTCAGAAATTTTTCGTTTTTAATCGGTTTTCCAATTGTTTTGATATCATCTGCACTGATGAGACTTGTTGTCGAAATGGCCATATGCAGAAGATAAATTAGCTGCAATTTTGTGTACTTCTGTTTAAAAAAAAATGAAATTAATCATTTAGGCTTGAGTCATCTGCCTGTAATGTATTTCTTTATCAAATCAAAGCCAAAGTCAAAGTCTAGGTCTTTTGATATTAAATATTAATTTTTTGTTGATTCCAGTGGGATTCGAACCCCCTCTGTCAAGGTACTAAGGGTTGAGAGTCTGCTACGCTAACCA
>MJUU01061851.1:115691-151840 GCA_002080025.1 Modiolus philippinarum | reverse complement strand
TTGATCGAACTCAATTATTACAATATCGAGACAAGAAGAAGAAAACTTCTCGTGTTAAGTGGGTTACTACCTTCCATCCCAAGTTGCCACACCTGTCAGAAATATCCCGTGAATGTATGCCTGTTCTCCATACGTCACCCAAAATGAAAGCTCTCTTCCCTGAACCCCCACTTGTATCTTTTCGCCGACCCAAGAACCTGAAAGACATTATCGTCAGAGCTAAACTACCTTCAGCCGAGAAAGGCTAGTTTACAACATGTCGGGATAGACGTTGTAAATTGTGAAAATATAGTTCCACGACTGAAACTTTTCAAAGTACAGCTACCGGTGATATTTTCAAAATCTTTGGACAATTATCATGTAAATTGTCTGGTTACATGTTCTGTCTGTAAAGAACATTACGTTGGTGAGACAGGAAATGCGCTCAATCTTCGCATAAACTTGCACCGTAACCATATCGAAAACAAAGATCAGTACCAGGCCACTGCAATCCATTTTAATACTCAGAATCACAACTGGCAAAATATGCAAGTCATCGCAATAGATCAAAATAGATCATGGAATGTAAACCAGAGAAGATCCAATGAAAGCTACTGGATTGATCGTTTAAAACCAAGTCTTAACATCAGGATTATAGATCAATAAATGCATTAGTTCAAAAATAGAAATTTTTGCTATAAAAAATTATGAACATACAACAACAAAAACTTTTTTACATCACTTTATTTGAGGTCACGCCTTCAGGTTACAATAAACCACCATTAATTTTCCCATAGGCGACAATAGTAACGAATCCTGGTCTATAGAATTCACCAAATAAATTTTCATCTCAGACATTTTTAATTATTGAACTTCATTACCCGACAAAACTTTCGGCAAGAAAAAAACAGGGGCTTCCTATTGCTTTTCTCATCGTAATTTTTGGTTTTAAGTGACCACCGTCAATTTCGCACAAAATCACCGCCAAATATAGCCATTGAAATAAACATTCCCATATATGGCAGATCAAGAATAAAAAAAATATATTATTTTGCAAACATTACCATGTTAAAGTAGTTTCAGATAAACCACGCAATTCACGTTTATTAACAACCAATCACAGCAAGCCATGTTTTGAAATCTCCATTGCATCTTCTCTTCATATAATGGATGCGCCCATATCATCTAATAGTTTATTGTAACCTATACGGTACAACATCGATTTCAGAGAGAGGCAAATTTTGTGTTTTTAGTTTCCTACGCAATTAAGCATTTTATGTGAAAAACATCATGAGCGTATCATACATCGTTATTGGTACAGCTTTGTTTTCCGCATGCCACCCCCAGTCTGAAAAGCACCAAAAAGGTTTAATTTTTTTAGAGATATTACGGTACATTTCTTACATATGCAGGAAGAAATTAATTTTTGCGCTGTCAATGTACGTAGGGGGTATAAGACCATCTATGTTGATGACAAAGTTGGTCAGTTGTTTTATTGCCTAGCCCTATTTGGAAATCAAAATATTATTTTTGGCAGTTTTCTCAAGAACTACAATTTTGAAATAGACTATAGCAACAGAATACCAGTAATTCGGGGATTTTGAGGCATTAAACCATGAAATATAGCATTATACTACAAATTTATCACAACCAGATTTTATTAAAATAGTTCCTATATACTGCGGCATTAAAGGTTTCTCAACACAGGTTTATCGTACATTTTGGCAAAAATCAAGGGACCAGATTTGCCCCCTCCTGCTTCGACAAAGGACTGCAGTGTATAAAAATTGTCCAATTTTGCTTCTTTTATCTTTACTCAACACAAATCATCCCGTTTTGACCACATTGATGCAGACGTAGCAGATCCACGGTCGACCGAAACACCCTACCCCAAATGCGAATTTCGGAATACCTATATCATGAAATAGACTATAGTTGTGACGTCATGGTATTTGCAAGAGTTTTTTTGCATGAATTTCCATTTCTATGACAAATGAAGTAATCTGATAGCAAAATTGACGGATTCTGACAAAAATCTTAAAAAATTCACCTTTGATATAGGTTACAATAAACCATTAATTTTCCCATAGGCGACAATAGTGACGAATCCCGGTCTACAGAATTCACCAACTAAATTTTCATCCCAGACATTTTTAATTATTGAACTTCATTACCCGACAAAACTTTCAGCAAGAAAAAAACAGGGGCTTCCCATTGCTTTTCTCATCGTAATTTTCTGTTTTTAGTGACCACCGTCAATTTCGCACAAAATCACCGCCAAATATAGCCATTGAAATAAACATTCCCATATATGGCAGATCAAGAATAATAAGAATGTATTATTTTGCAAACATTATCATGTTAAAGTAGTTTCAGATAAACCATGCAATTCACATTTATTAACAACCAATCACAGCAAGCCATGTTTTGAAATCTCCATTGCATCTTCTCTTCATAAAATGGATGCGCCCATATCATCTAATGGTTTATTGTAACCTTCAGTCTCCGACATGTAGTTTACTGATCATATTAAGTTTTGTAGTGTAGTTTTTTGTAAATAGGTTATTCTTTTATTATAATATGTTGTTTTGAGAAAGACTTGGACAGAGTTGAAATATAAACAGTAATTATACTCGTGCTATTCACATTGTTCAAACTGAAAGTGTATTAATAATCCACATTGCGTGTATCTGTTTATATCTGGGTGTTTTTGCTTTGTTTTATGTTGTATATATATATATATATATATAAACTGTCTATAAATTCAGTCAACGTGGAAACTTGTTCATCTCCCCGGATTTGCGAATATTTACGATAATGCAGGGCCTAAAAATTAAAATATAACGGTCTATCGTAGGAACCCAACGGGGTTAGAATTAGAGAAATGAATATCGAGATTGCCTTCCCACCGAGGGATTTGGCTGTTCTTCGAATGCACAGATATTACAGACAGATTACACTGCCCACGCCATCTCTGTGGGAGAATGTGCAAATTTCGGTTAATTTATATACTTAACTCTCATATTACGTGTCAAAATAAATTTGCAGCTCACTCTATTTTACCGCCGTGCGCGGTCCCGGCTGAAGAATAGGCCCGCAGCATCCTCTGAGCTTGGAGTATGAGCCATCCTAACAGAGGACCCCGAGGGAACCCCGGGATATAGAAATAGGACCCAGTATCTCCGGCTTGCGGGGTGTGACCCCTCCTAAACGGAGGCTGACCCCGAGGGTCCCGGGATATAGAAATAGGACCCATTCCGTGGTTGTGCGGGATTAATAAATACACAACCCATCTTTCGGATGGGATGTAAACTCAGGTCCACGTGTTGGAAGAAATGCCACGCTTCCTGCACGTTAAAGAACCCTTGTAGCAAGCTCTTTTTGGGGTGGTCCGTAGGTGATCGGCTACAAGGCTAAATTCCCCGCCCTTGATAATTTCACCCTACTTTTCCAGTGGCAGTCAGAATTTCCCGTCCCATGGCCATTTCCATACCCCAAAGTGATTATTTATCAACAAACTTGTTCTCGTCTTGATATAGCTGAAATATTGCTGAGTAGACGTTAAACAATATTCAATCAATCAATCAATCACTCTATTTTACATCCCTTTGGTCTCCCACAGAGATGGGGTGGGCAGTGTAATCTGTCTGTAATATCTGTGCATTCGAAGAACAGCCAAATCCCTCGGTGGGAAGGCAATCTCGATATTCATTTCTCTAATTCTAACCCCGTTGGGTTCCTACGATAGACCGTTATATATATATATATGCGTCTAATGTCAAAGACCAACCGAGTTAGAGTCTTAGAATTAATATTATCGAGAACATCTTTCCACTGAGGAATTTGACCATTACAACTTGAGTGACACGCAACACTACAATTGAATTTCACTGTTGCAGATAGGCCCATTTCGATGAATTTACAACTCGTCAGTGCAACTCGGAGCTAAAAATTGGAAAACCGCTGCCGAAAAAGTACTCCCTTGGAAGGATGTACAAGACTGGAGATTGGCTGGTAAATTCCCCGTCCATACCCATTTAGCCCCGTGATTGATGGATCTCGCTTGAGCAGCCGGGGAAAAAAAAGGATATTATGAATAAAATTTTTCAAAAAAAATCAACTGTTTTGGTCATTTTGATAGACAGAGTTTAAACCATTGACTAAAAATCTAACTTTTCAAACCTTAAATATGTTAAAATTCATTAAAAATGTTTTTGGCAAAAGATAAAACTCCTCTGAAAGGATATGATGAATAAAATTTTTCATAAAAATTCAATTGTTTTGGTCATTTGTAGACAGAGTTTAAACAACAGACTAAAAATCTAACTTTTCAAGCCTTAAAAATGTTAAAATTCATTAAAGGTGTGTTTCCCAAAAGATAAAACTCCTTTGAAAGGATATTATGAATAAAATTGTCCAAAAATTTGAATTGTTTTGATCATTTTTATAGACAGAGTTTAAACTGCACACTAAAAATCTAACTTTTCAAACTTAAATATGCTGAAATGTGTTGAAATTGTGTTTTCAAAAGATAAAACTCCTCAAAAAGGATATGATGAATAAATTTTTTTCAAAAAAATTCAATTGTTTTGGTCAATTTTATAGACAGAGTTTAAACCACTGACTAAAAATCTAACTTTTCAAACCGTAAATATGTTAAAATTCATTAAAAATATGTTTGGCAAAAGATAAAACTCCTCTGAAAGGATATGATGAATAAAATTTTTCATAAAAATTCAATTGTTTTGGTCATTTATAGACAGAGTTTAAACCACAGACTAAAAATCTAACTTTTCAAGCCTTACATATGTTAAAATTCATTTAAATTGTGTTTCGCAAAAGATAAAACACCTTCGAAAGGATATGATGAATAATTTTTTTAAAACATTTCAATTGTTTTGGTCATTTCTATAGACAGAGTTTAAACCACACACTAAAAATCTGACTTTTCAAACCTTCAGTATGCTAAATCTCATTAAAATTGTGATTCGGAAATTAAAAAACTCCTTCAAAAGGATTGTATGAAGTAAAATTTTCAAAAAAACTGAATTGTTTTGGTCATTGTTAAGATTGAGTTTAAACCGCACACCAAAAATCTGATTTTTCAACCTAAAAGAATGTTTAAATTCATCCAAATTGTGCTTCTATAAAACTCCTTCGAAAGGATATGATGAATAGAATTTTCAAAAAATTTTAATTGTTTTGGTCATTTCTACAGACTGAGTTTAAACCGCAGACTTAAAATCTGACTTTTCAAATTTAAATATGCTGAAATTTGTTAAAATTGTGTTTCATAAATGATAAAACTCCTTCAAAAGGATATGATGAATAAAATTTTCAAAATATTAAAATTGATTTGGTCATTTTAATAGACAGAGTTTAAACTGCAATATAAAAATCTAACTTTTCAAGCCCTAAATATGTCAAAATTCACTAAACTTGTGCTTTTGCAAAAGATAAAACTCCTTCGAAAGGATATGATGAATAAAACTTTTAAAATAATTCAATTGTTTTGGTCATTGTTAAAGACAGAATTTAAACCGCGCAATAAAAATCTGACTTTTCAACCCTTAAGTATGCTAAAATTCATTAAAATTGTATTTCACAAAAGATAAAACTCCTTCCAAAGGATATGATGAATAAAATTTTCAAAAAATTTCAATTGTTTTGGTCATTTTTATAGACAGAGTTTAAACCGCTGACTAAAAATCTAACTTCTCAAGCCTTAAAAATGTTCAAATTCATTAAAGGTGTGTTTCCCAAAAGATAAAACTCCTTCGAAAGGATATTATGAATAAAATTGTCCAAAAATTTGAATTCTTTTGATCATTTTTATAGACGGAGTTTAAACTGCACACTAAAAATCTAACTTTTCAAACTTAAATATGCTGAAATTTGTTGAAATTGTGTTTTCAAAAGGTAAAACTCCTCTGAAAGGATATGATGAATAAAATTTTTCATAAAAATTCAATTGTTTTGGTCATTTATGGACAGAGTTTAAACCACAGACTAAAAACTAACTTTTCAAGCCTTACATATGTTAAAATTCATTAAAATTGTGCTTCGCAAAAGATAATACTCCTTCGAAAGGTTATGATGAATAAATTTTTTAAAACATTTCAATTGCTTTGGTCATTTCTATAGACAGAGTTTAAACCGCACACTAAAAATCTGACTTTTCAAACCTTAAGTATGCTAAAATTCATTAAAATTGTAATTCGCTAATTAAAAAACTCCTTCAAAAGATTGTATGAAGTAAAATTTTCAAAAAACTGAATTGTTTTGGTCATTTTTCGAGATTGAGTTTAAACCGCACACCAAAAATCTGATTTTTCAACCTAAAAGAATGTTTAAATTCATTAAAATTGTGATTCGCAAAATATAAAACTCCTTCGAAAGGATATGATGAATAGAATTTTCAAAACATTTAAATTGTTTTGGTCACTTCTACAGACTGAGTTTAAACCGCAGACTTAAAATCTGACTTTTCAAAGTTAAATATGCTGAAATTTGTTAGAATTGTGTTTCACAAAAGATAAAACTCCTTCAAAAGGATATGATGAATAAAATTTTCAAAATATTTAAATTGATTTGGTCATTTTAATAGACAGAGTTTAAACTGCAATCTAAAAATCAAACTTTTCAAGCCCAAAACTTGTGCTTTTGCAAAAGATAAAACCCCTTCGAAAGGATATGATGAATAAAACTTTTAAAATAATTCAATTGTTTTGGTCATTTTTAAAGACAGAATTTAAACCGCGCACGAAAAATCTGACTTTTCAACCCTTAGGTATGCTAAAATTCATTAAAATTGTGTTTCACAAAAGATAAAACTCCTTCCAAAGGATATGATGAATAAAATTTTCAAAAAAAATTTCAATTGTTTTGGTCATTTTTATAGACAGAGCTTAAACCGCTGACTAAAAATCTAACTTTTCAAACTTAAATATGCTGAAATTTGTTGAAATTGTGTTTTCAAAAGATAAAACTCCTCCAAAAGGATATGATGAATAAAATTGTCCAAAAATTTGAATTGTTTTGATCATTTTTATAGACAGAGTTTAAACTGCACACTAAAAATCTAACTTTTCAAACTTAAATATTCTGAAATTTGTTGAAATTGTGTTTTCAAAAAATAAAACTCCTCCAAAAGGATATTATGAATAAAATTTTTCAAAAAAAATCAACTGTTTTGGTCATTTTGATAGACAGAGTTTAAACCATTGACTAAAAATCTAACTATTCAAACCTTAAATATGTTAAAATTCATTAAAAATGTTTTTGGCAAAAGATAAAACTCCTCTGAAAGGATATGATGAATAAAATTTTTCATAAAAATTCAATTGTTTTGGTCATTTATAGACAGAGTTTAAACCACAGACTAAAAATCTAACTTTTCAAGCCTTACATATGTTAAAATTCATTTAAATTGTGTTTCGCAAAAGATAAAACACCTTCGAAAGGATATGATGAATAATTTTTTTAAAACATTTCAATTGTTTTGGTCATTTCTATAGACAGAGTTTAAACCACACACTAAAAATCTGACTTTTCAAACCTTCAGTATGCTAAATCTCATTAAAATTGTGATTCGGAAATTAAAAAACTCCTTCAAAAGGATTGTATGAAGTAAAATTTTCAAAAAAACTGAATTGTTTTGGTCATTGTTAAGATTGAGTTTAAACCGCACACCAAAAATCTGATTTTTCAACCTAAAAGAATGTTTAAATTCATCCAAATTGTGCTTCTATAAAACTCCTTCGAAAGGATATGATGAATAGAATTTTCAAAAAATTTTAATTGTTTTGGTCATTTCTACAGACTGAGTTTAAACCGCAGACTTAAAATCTGACTTTTCAAATTTAAATATGCTGAAATTTGTTAAAATTGTGTTTCACAAAAGATAAAACTCCTTCAAAAGGATATGATGAATAAAATTTTCAAAATATTTTAATTGATTTGGTCATTTTAATAGACAGAGTTTAAACTGCAATCTAAAAATCTAACTTTTCAAGCCCTAAATATGTCAAAATTCACTAAACTTGTGCTTTTGCAAAAGATAAAACTCCTTCGAAAGGATATGATGAATAAAATTTTCAAAAAATTTCAATTGTTTTGGTCATTTTTATAGACAGAGTTTAAACCGCTGACTAAAAATCTAACTTCTCAAGCCTTAAAAATGTTAAAATTCATTAAAGGTGTGTTTCCCAAAAGATAAAACTCCTTCGAAAGGATATTATGAATAAAATTGTCCAAAAATTTGAATTCTTTTGATCATTTTTATAGACGGAAATTAAACTGCACACTAAAAATCTAACTTTTCAAACTTAAATATGCTGAAATTTGTTGAAATTGTGTTTTCAAAAGATAAAACTCCTCTGAAAGGATATGATGAATAAAATTTTTCATAAAAATTCAATTGTTTTGGTCATTTATAGACAGAGTTTACACCACAGACTAAAAATCTAACTTTTCAAGCCTTACATATGTTAAAATTCATCAAAATTGTGTTTCGCAAAAGATAAAACTCCTTCGAAAGGATATGATGAATAAATTTTTTGAAACATTTCAATTGCTTTGGTCATTTCTATAGACAGAGTTTAAACCGCACACTAAAAATCCGACTTTTCAAACCTTAAGTATGCTAAAATTCATTAAAATTGTAATTCGTTAATTAAAAAACTCCTTCAATAGGATTGTATGAAGTAAAATTTTCAAAAAACTGAATTGTTTTGGTCATATTTAAAGATTGAGTTAAAGCGCACACCAAAAATCTGATTTTTCAACCTAAAAGAATGTTTAAATTCATTAAAATTGTGCTTCGCAAAATATAAAACTCCTTCGAAAGGATATGATGAATAAAACTTTCAAAACATTTAAATTGTTTTGGTCATTTCTACAGACTGAGTTTAAACCGCAGACTTAAAATCTGAATTTTCAAACTTAAATATGGTGAAATTTGTTAAAATTGTCTTTCTCAAAAGATAAAACTCCTTCAAAAGGATATGATGAATAAAATTTTCAAAATATTTAAATTGATTTGGTCATTTTAATAGACAGAGTTTAAACTGCAATCTAAAAATCTAACTTTTCAAGCCTTAAATATGTTGAAATTCATTAAAATTGTGCTTTTGCAAAAGATAAAACTCCTTCGAAAGGATATGATGAATAAAACTTTTAAAATAATTCAATTGTTTTGGTCATTTTTAAAGACAGAGTTTAAACCGTGCACTAAAAATCTGACTTTTCAACCCTTTAGTGTGCTAAAATTCATTAAAATTGTGTTTTGCAAAAGATAAAACTCCTTCCAAAGGATATGCTGAATAAAATTTTCAAAAAATTTCAATTGTTTTGGTCATTTTTATAGACAGAGTTTAAACCGCTGACTAAAAATCTAACTTTTCAAGCCTTAAAAATGTCAAAATTCATTAAAGGTGTGTTTCGCAAAAGATAAAACTCCTTCGAAAGGATATTACGAATAAAATTGTCCAAAAATTTCAATTATTTTGATCATTTTTATAGACAGAGTTTAAACTGCACACTAAAAATATAACTTTTCAAACTTAAATATGTTAAAATTCATTAAAATTGTGTTTCGCAAAAGATAAAACTCCTTCGAAAGGATATGATGAATAGAATTTTAAAAATATTTCAATTGTTTTGGTCATTTCTATAGACAGAGTTTAAACCACACACTAAAAACCCGACTTTTCAACCCTTAAGTATTCTAAAATTCATTAAAATTGTTTTTCGCAAAATAAAAAAATCCTTCGAAAGGATATGATGAATAAAATTTTCAAAAACATTTAAATTGTTTTGGCAATTTTTATAGACACAGTTTAAACCGCAGACTATGCATCTAACTTTTCAACCCTCAAATGTGCAAACATTTATTAAAATTGGGATTCGAAAAATAAAAAACTCCTTCGAAAGGATTGTATGAAGTAAAATTTTCGAAAAACTGAAGTGTTTTGGTCATTTTTAAAGATTAAGCTTAAAGTGCACACCAAAAATCTGATTTTTCAACCTAAAAGAATGCTTAAATTCATTAAAATTGTGCCACACAAAATATAAAACTCCTTCGAAAGGATATGATGAATAGAATTTTCAAAAAATGTAAATTGTTTTGGTGATTTCTGCAGACTGAGCTTAAACCGCAGACTTAAAATCTGACTTTTTAATTTAAAATATGCTGAAATTTGTTAAAATTGTGTTTCGCAAAAGATAAAACTCCTTCAAAAGGATATGATGAATAAAATTGTCAAAATATTTAAATTGTTTTGGTCATTTACATAGACAGAGTTTAAACCGCACTCTGAAAATCTAACTTTTCAAGCCTTGGTCATTTTCATAGACAGAGTTTAAACCGCACTCTAAAATCTAACTTTTCAAGCCTTGAATATGTTAAAATTCATTCAAGGTGTGTTTCGCAAAAGATAAAACTCATTCGAAAGGATATTATGAATAAAATTTTCCAAAAAATTTCAATTGTTTTGTTCATTTTTGTAAACAAAGTTTAAACTGCACACTGATAATCTAACTTTTCAAGCCTTAAATATCTTAAAATTCATTAAAATTGTGTTTCACAAAAGATAAAACTCTTTCGAAAGGATATGATGAATAAAATGTTTAAAATATTTAAATTGTTTTGGTAATTTTTATAGAAAGAGTTTAAACCGCACTCTAAAGATCTTACTTTTCAAGCCTTAAATATATGTCTCTGGTTAAATTCATTAAAATTGTGTTTCACAAAAGATAAAATTCCTTCGAAAGGATATGATGAATAAAATTTTCAAAATATTTAAATTGTTTTGGTTATTTTTATAGACAGAGTTTAAACCGCATACTAAAATCTAACTTTTCAAACTTCGATATGCTGAAATTTGTTGAAATTGTTTTTCGCAAAAGATAAAACTCCTCCGAAAGGATATGATGAATAAAATGTTCAAAAAATTTAAATAGTTTTGGTCATGTTTATGGATAGAGTTTAAATTGTAGACTAAAAATCTAACTTTTCAAGCCTTAAATATGTTAAAATTCATTAAAATTGTGTTTCGCAAAATATAACACTCCTTCGAAAGGATATGATGAATAAAATTTTAAAAATATTTCAATCGTTTTGGTCATTTTTATAGACAGATTTTAAACCGCACACTAAAAATCTAACTTTTCAAGACTGAAATATGTCAAAATTCATTAAAATTATGTTGTGCAAAATATAAAGCTCCTTTGAAAGAATATGATGAATAAAATTTGCAAAAAATATTTTTTTCGTCATTTTCAAAGATCGAGTCGAAAACGCAGACTTGCATTATGCAGTTAAGATACCCAGTTCTCATTCACAAATACATGTAAACGATTAAAATTGAAACAAAATACAGCATTCGTAATTAAATACAACTGTTTCTTTATATTCGGAAAAGATGTATCTAACAACCTGGAAACACACGAGAATAATATCATGTTTATTCGTTTTGCCTTAAAATTCCAAGTATCCGTTATACGTGATTTAATGATTGATACAACACGTAATTGACGGATGCGATCAGTAAAATACGTTTACATCCGTCAAATACGTTTACATCCGTAAAATACGTACACATGGATCCGTCATCCATCAGTGAAAAATCAGTCATCAATTAGTCAAAAATCCGTCATCAATCAGTTAACAATCCGTCAATAAGTAACAGACTACTGATACAAGGACTGTACCGACGGAACAAAGGAGTGAAATTTACAAAAATTGAAGTCCAAGGACACGGCCAAAACGAGGACACAGAAAACAATGACGTTAGACACAAAAAAAAAACAATGACGTTAGACAGGTACAAAGCACAGAAACAGAAATAACAAACATTCAAAACATAGCACTCACAGTGTGAACTCCAGTAAAACTGTGAATGACATCAGGTGCTCCGGAAGGGTTATCATGTCCTGCTCTGTTAACAGTACCCGTCACACTGTGGGTGATTCAATCCGGGAAAATGTCAGAGTCGGTAGTCAAATCCGGGAAGACGTTAATCTGGCTAAAAATGTCCACTTTCATTTGGGATACTGACATGCCATATCTTTCAATGATGTTATGGTGACGGCCATAGAATTTCTTGAGGGATGAAATTAACATAGGTTGAACAAATCCCTGACATAGCAGCTTTTGTTTTTGCTCTGTTAAAAAAATCACTGTACAAACTACACGCTCGAATCAACTGTGAAATGTACACTCCATAGGATGGAGAGGTAGGTATATTGCTGCTTAGAAAGGGAAAGTTCACAATTGGGAAATTAAAATCAGCACGCTTGTCATATAGCTTAGACTCAAACTATCTATCTTCGTCAATATACAATAAGAGATCTAGGTAAGAGGCTGAAGTAGGTGTTTCAGTTGTTTCCTTAATTGCAAGGTCATTTTGATAGATCTGATGAAAATGCTCCTTAAATTCAGGATTATTAAGAGAAAGTACATCGTCTATGTAGAGGAAGCTGAAATTAAAGGACTGGGCTAAATGTTTTTGTTTTCTTTGGATAAGCCCTTGTAAAAACTTGGCCTCGTACGAGTAAAGGAAAAGGTCAGCTAAAAGCGGCGCACAGACGTTTAGATTTTATCTGCACTGAAGAGACATAAGTTGTCGAAATGCGCTTATGCAGAATTTAAATTCACAGTAACTTCGGTACTTAGCCATTTGTTACCACTGCTGGTGGACTGATAGTCCCCGAGGGTATTCACCAGCCCAGTAGTCAGTACTTCGGTGCTGACCCGAAAGCCGATTCATTTTGGAACCTTGCATATCTAAATTTTTGTAAATTTTGTTGAACACTAAGGAGAATCTCCCTCATGCAAAGCTCTGTCCTTAGCTGATTTTGGCTTTACATTTAGATCATATTGGTTGTTTGTTTTCTGTCAGTTTTTAAACATCTTTGAGTTAGTGGCCTTCCGAACGTTCAGAGTTTATCTGCACTGAAGAGACATAAGTTGTCGAAATGCGCATATGCAGAATTTAAATTCACAGTAACTTTTTTATTTAGTCATTTGTTACCACTGGGTCGATGCCACTGCTGGTGGACTGTTAGTCCCCGAGGGTATTCACCAGCCCAGTAGTCAGTACTTCGGTGCTGACCCGAAAGCCGATTCATTTTGGAACCTAAAATATCTTTTTTTTGTACATTTTGTTCAAAACTAAGGAGGATCTCCCTCATGCAAAGCTCTACCCTCAGCTGATTTTGGCATTACATTTAGAGCATGTTGGTTGTTTGTTCTCTATCAATTTTTGATTATTTTTGAGTTAATAGTCTACCAAACGTTAAGATTTTATCTGCACTGAAGAGACATTAGTTGTCGAAATGCGCATATTCAGAATTTAAATTCACAGTAACTATGGTATCTAGTTATTTCCTATAAACAGGAAATTTTGTCCTGCGGTACACGTGTTTCTACGTGTTATCCCTCATCAGCAGCATTAGAATCAAATAATACGGAAAGCCATAATCCAAAAGTAGTCAAAGAAAAATACACACAAATTGACTTTTTATAAGACCACTGAAAATATTTATGATGTGGATTAATTATGAAAAAGTAAAAATAACTCAGCGTTATTGACAATAAATGATTTAACCCACCACTGCTTTTTGCTAAATTGTAGGTACCGAGACCGCCTGCCCCTGAGTTCGTTTGTCTTGTGTATTTCTCGTGTAATTCTCTGAGAGATTATGTCATTACAATGTAATTGTCAGCCATTCTATTTGTTTCCTGTTATCAATTTTTATTTAATTTAAAAAGCTAGATAAAAACAATGCAATATTGTGCTTATATCCCCTGTCAGGATAAATTGAAATAAATTAAATTACTCCAAAGTATAATATATTTATTTTTTCTGATTACACGTGAGCTTTCTAAACTGTCTGATATATCTGTAGGTGTGTTAAGGAGCATTAGTGTTTTGGAATGGAAATAACATCCATATTTTTTAAAGAAAAATAAGAAACCCTGTAAAAATATAAGCCATTAACACTTAAATATTAGGGCGAAAAAGATCGCACCATTACTGTCCATCTCTTTCAATAACAATAACAATACCGAAGTTACCGTTAATTTATTTTCTGCATTTGCGCATTTCGACAACTATTGTCTCATCGGTGCAGATCGAACCAAATCATTTGGAAGTCCATTAATCGATAAACATGTAAATGCTGAGACAAGATAACCAAAAGGGTCTAAATATACTACTCAACAAAAGAAACGATACATGGAAAATTATGTTAATATTTTTGTATTTCGCAAATTAAAGTTTTTATTTCAGTGTATAAATCTATTCAATACAAAAACACATTTGTATATTCCATTTTAAAATCAATTCCGAAACGGATACGGAGAAAATCCGGAATGGTAGTTTTTCGCCCGAAGATCGAGTTCGCCGTAAAATGATGGGTGATTTAAATTGTTTGATGTCATCAGGTTAACGTTTTGCCATCTTAAAAAGTGGAAAACAATGTCTCATTTCGATGCCCCGTTCAATCCAAAATCAACGTGGAAAGTGAGTTAGCGCGGTCAGACCAGCGATGATCTTGATTTTGACCTTGCAATTCATGTTTTGTCTGAAGAGAAGAACAACTTAAAGACTACTGATTAATTAAAAGTAAACATGCTCATCAAATGAAAAATCACGTTGCAGCTGGTCCCGTTAGACGTCGTAATGTCAAGATCGCTTAACACGCGTTTTACATTTATGAGAACGGCAGATAAAAACTGAAAATAGGCCTGAGGGAATCATGTCGACATAGCAACAGAGGTATGATGTCAGCCGGTCCGAAAATGTGATGGTTTGGTAAGAAAATGTGGACATAATCACTATTTACGTCTCCAAACAAAAATTCCGTATAATGACCTTGACAGTGACAGGAACTGGTTCAGAAAATGTAAGAGACATTTTCGGGCACAATTTTATTTTTACGTACAAAAATACGTTTGTCTGCGAGTTACGGTTTTCTACTAAAAAGTAAATTTTTTTTTTCATGAAATCTGTGCATCGTTTCTTTTGACGAGTAGTATATAAATCTGCCAAAAAATGCGATCAAAACCCCTCCCTCATAAAATATAAATGAGCATTTTTTTTTTCTGATGCGTTAAAAAGTCTAATAATTCTAAAGAGACAGACAAAATTTCACTACAGAAGTGAACTATTGTAAGATGTATATTCATTGTCCAATACAACTAGAAAACATATGAAGATAATTATCTAGGCCTGAATATTTTATCAGCATTAATAAGAACATTAAAAAACATAATTATCATAAAGCGCCTATGCTTGAAATACATATCCACCTACCAAAAACAGAAAAGATAAAATATAGTCTTCAACAGTAAGCAGTAGGCACAGTAAGCTAGTTAATAGATTGTACAACTTCCTGATTTCAAGCATTAGTTCAGTTTGCTTTAATATCAATTAATCCGAACTTATGATAATTAAATTGAAGTTTTTATAAAAAAAGACATGCAACAGATTTTTCTTACCTTGTGCTCTTTCATTCAACATTACTATAGTCTGTATATAATTTGCCTCGGCTTCCTCGTCCATGCAACACGTTTCCAAATTTTCCAACTCTGTTAGAAATTTTCCGGCTGGTAAACTAAACCGTTTCTCTAGCCTTCTTATTATTTCTTTGGTGGAAGTGAAATAGTCTTTCATTTCTTGATCTGCCACGTTTATATTTCCTCTATGTACAATTTCATTTATTTTATTTCTGCACCTTTCGAGGTCATCGCCAATTGTAAAGTCTGTTGGTCGAGGCCCATTTGGATGATCGTACCCCCTTGAAGGAGGTTCAAACGTTGTCAAGGGGTTTTCCGGATTAGAGAGTTTCAAATTTCTAAAAAGTTTATAGATTAGAGTAAATTCAAAATTTTCGTAACCAACAGCTGCTGCATTTCTGATTTTCCCCCATTCAGATGCAGTTAAATTTTTCATTAAAAATTTGTTCTTACGACATTTTAACATAATATTCTGTGGCTGTTCACAGATAACTAATATTGTCTGCCATAATTTAGGTAAAATACCTTTAGCTGCATGATTTAATCTTGCAAAGTTGGTTCTACTGGAAGAAGAATGATAAGGTGTCGCCATTTCATGAGATTTTCTGGAAATAATTACCTGAAAATGTATGTAATTTTTTATTTCGTTTTTTTACATAAGATATCAAAATTTGATTAATATATATAAGCAAAATATTTGAAAAGCCATACTGTATCATGAATGCAAAAGGTCTTACTCGTGTTTAAATGAGGTAAACATGTAATTAATTTAATTTACAACAGATATAAATTAGAATGCAGTAAGTGAGCAACGCGAGTTGAAATTGTGTAAGCCTGACAGTTACTATTAGATCAATGTACTGTGTCAGGAAGCAGTCGTAAATATTTTAGCTCTTCTAATAAGCTAAAGGATATTTTCTTGTGATGTTGTGAAGCGACAGGTTTTGAAAGTATCAAAAGTATCGATTATGATTTATCACATGGTCACGTCCTTTTTACCAAGTTACTCCCACCCGCACACTTTTTGTCCATAATGCTTCCAAACTTCAAAATTGTGGCTCAAAAATACCAATATTCCATATTTATGACCAAGTGTATATTAGTAGGCATTACTTCTTATGCTAATTATATAAATGTAAAGAATAAATTACAAAATAACGAGGTAAATGTGAATTAAATTTCAGTTATAGCCATTTCCATGACTTATGTCTCGTCAGTGAAGATAAAATTTAAGTTTATTTTAAACTTCAGAAATGTGTGTATTAATAGTCCGAAATATATTCACCCCTACAGTAGGTATCTAAATTAGACAAAAATGCTTTCCTTTACATGCAATAATTTTCAAAGATCCAGATGGATTGAAAGAATTGTCAACAATTAAACGGATTCTTCTTGCAAATTGTGGCATGTGATTGTAGTTCCTGGCCATTGTAGGTGTTTGCTGTTGTCCTGTTTTTGTAATTCTTCAATCGACATTTGTTCCTTCATATTTTCCTAATTTGAAACTTCTAGGGCCTATCGATCATGTTGTTTTATTACTCGTTTAAAAAATTCTTCCCCAATTTCTAGCATAATTTCTAATTTTGTTTTACATCTTTGTATTAGTGTAAAAATCATATTATCATATTACAAATAGGCACATATCGATAGAGACACATTTAAGGTAGTTCGAGCCTAATAAAAATATCAGACAGAATATTTTCATTTAAAGATATTTTGTAGGTATTTTGTTTCAAGATATCAACATTTTAACTTTTATGCTTTTTTTAATTAGCAGGAAAAAAAAAAAAAAATAATAATACCCGTTGCTATGGCAACCAAACAATAATCAAATGAAATCATGTTCATTTTATTGTCTACATATATGTTATAGCCTCTACATAAACTCACAAGTGGCTACAGAGAATGGCTTTTAAGTGATAACATGAGATTATATGATTGTACCAAAAATTCCCAGAAACATTGCAAGGAATACATGTGGCATAATGGAAAAAGACTTTTGGGAAAACATGACAGAATTAAGTGTGTTAAAATAAACTTTCTTGCTATGGACTGTGTTAAATGTAAAAACAATAACAGAATACACACGGTTAAGGGATTAATAATATTTTTGGTGGTCATTAATTTTTGAATTTCTGTTTAATAGTTCACTTTTCTCACCAAAAGTATGTCATACGCTAGTACATTTCTCAAATAGTGCTTCTAAGTCTTTTTCATCTTCCCGACATCTAAACCTAACTTTCCAGCCTATTCACTGTATTATTCAATAAATTAAAGTGCTTCTGTTAAGTTTTTCTGGTTAGGGGAGTTTTGATTTTCACCTCAATTCCTAGCTTTTCTAATTCCTTTCCGTCGGGATATAATAACATCTTCTCTACCGAACTCTGCATTTGGCGAGATTTTAAAGTAAATAAATTTCTAAATGAATACCGAAGTAAAAGTCAAAAATTATTTATCCAGAATGCATGGCAATATAGTCTTTCATACAGACAGAGAACGTAAATGAATAAGAGGAAGCAAACAGTACATAAAGCAAACGCCACAAAAAATTAGGCACTAACAGTATGAACCCCAGGAGTGTCATCAGATGCTCTGGACGGGTAAGTATGACCTGCTTCACATGTGACACCCGTCACACGGTGAGTGAAATGTCTAGTGTAATGTCAAATTCGGTAAGTAGCAATCCGGTCATATCTCGGGGTCTACTGAAATATGTGAGGCTTTTGAGATAGTAATTTTGCTCCGTTTGCTCCACTTACACGTTACATGCAAGACAGTAGCAATTGATCTATGAAATGTGGACTCAATATGCTAGAGATGTGGGTATATTACTACTCAAAAATGGGAAGTTCACAATTGGAAAGTCAAAATCATCACGTTTGTCATAAAGTTTGGATTTCAAACGGACCCGAGTTGTCGATATAAAGGTAAAGGTCCAGGTATGATGCTGATGTTGCGGTATCAGTTGTTTCTTCAATGTCTAATTCATTCGGGTAGATTAGATGCAAATAATCCTTAAATCGAAGATTGTTTAAGGATAAAACATAGTTTATGTAACGGAAATGAAATTAATGGAAATGACTAGATTTTTCTATGCAAATAATCGTCACGTTAGAGTATAAAACAAATTCACTGACCAATTTTGCACCTCACCGAACAAAACTGATACTTAGCAATAAAAACAGTACATAAAGTTTGTCTTTTAATTTTATCACATCATCTTCGATTATTATTGTTTATCCATTCCTTTAAAATTAAACAAAACAAAAATCACCTGTCACTAATAACATTACAAAGGGCGCATTTAGTTAAATTTTAGTCGAACCTGATAAATTAAAACCACAGGATCCGTCACTAATTTGCTGTGCTCGGTATTAATTTACACTTTCCTTTTAGATTTCACCTATGGTAGAGCTATGATCATAAATGATATACCACTTTATGTCTCTTATCAATGATCAAACTATATTTGTCAAGATACACTCTGATTTCTTATTATAGTGATATAATGTTTCAATCGTTTGTATCTAGTAGATCTTTAAATACGACATTGTCACCTTTTGTATATATGTGCAGGTATTTCAACAAGCCATTTAAACATCAGTCTATTCAAAAACTAATTAACATTAAGAATATATTTGTCAACACAATAAAATACAACTAACTCGTCCGACTGATATTTTGTACAAAAATAATACGAATATTACATTTTATAACTCTGTATAATGATTCATGACACTTAAAGATACAATTGATAACAATGCATGATGTTTTGCAATGTAAGAGTTGAAATTATGACTTCATTTGAAAATAAAAGATACACATACCAGTCTATAAAATATAGTCCTTCTGTCATGGTAACCGGATCTCTGGTTAACATTCCCGGATTTTATATTTTTAATGAAATTTAATAGATGCTGAACAGATTGACAATTTACACTTTTATCTAATTCTAAAAGCGCATTATATGTCTCTAGACAACAAATTTTCCCAGATGTTTATTTTAAACATTTTTATTAAACACAAGTTATTCTCAAGAAGCATGAAGTAGACAACCGTAAAATTAATTTTTACATCACAGGGAACGGGTCACCTCAGGTTGAATAAGGCCGTTTAAATTTTGAAACAACTCTCTTTTTCATATTGAGCCCTGAGTATAATATGAACCGACCCATCAAAAATTACTACCAATTCATATTGCAAAAACAATTATTCCAACGGCACGTCTGTACAAACCTCTTTCATAGGTAGTGATCCCTGAATTGATTACATAAATAACTTACACAACAAATATACTACCAAGTCACGAACTAAGATCACTGTAGGACCTCGTGGAATAAGGAGTGGTGGGACACTCGGAAAGACTCGGTCTATGAAAATGAAAGCATCAGACTGACGCCTCAGCTCTTCGCTCCACTTAATGCATTGTACTATTGTTTTTAAACAGAATATCGAACAAAATGTTTACTTGTTTTGTCTTTTAGGTCATCATATTCATTTCTTTGTTTTTGAATTCTCTGATCAACCTATCTTTTCTAATGACTTTCTAATGCATTGGTGCTATTTTGAAGTTACACTACACAGTGGAGTCTTTTACATGTTATAGCTTTCCACTTTCCTATCCTTAGAATTTCTATCAATTCAAATTGTCAAATATATCTTTATCGCTCTATTAGTTTTGTGAATTCTTAAGTAATTATTTACATTTCATTTTTGTTGACATGGAAACCATTTATTTCTGTATTCCTGAATTCTTAAGTAATTATTTACATTTCATTTTTGTTGACATGGAAACCATTTATTTCTGTATTCCTGAAAATAAGAGTCCCTACTTGCTCTTGATGGAATACTTGATCATACTTTTACGATTTACGCATATTATTTTTTGTAATCCACAAATGTTTTTTTTNATTTTTTTTTTTTTTTTTTTTTTTTTTTTTTTTGAACTTTTTTAAAATATAGTTTACATATACTTATATAGTACTTATATACAAAAATCAATTATAATAAAAATAAATATGAATTCGGAAGCAAGCTACTTAGTAATTAATTTCCTTGATAATTACTCAGTAATAAGTCGATATAGTAATATGCACACTATCAATAAAATTATTTTTATTCAATATGACCGGAAGTAAACTGTCAATATTTTGACATCCCAGGAAAATAGCAATTAATTTTATACTCATCGTGTATCTCAGACAAAATAAACGACTTCCGCTCCATATTTGTCAGGGCAAATAAACGACTTCCGTTCCATATCGGCCTTAAATTTCTAAACGTATGAAGTATGTAATAAATAGCTTAATACATATGCATTTCCATATTGACCTGATTATCACCCCTCGACTCATATTGTCCATCGACTTTGTATCGGGCCAATATGGGTGTCTCGGGGTAAGAACCAGGCTTATACAGAAATGGCCATGTATTAATATGTATGCATTGACCTCTAAAAATCATTGTACAAAGATACTATTAATTTCTGATTATTGCATTTGCAATATATTGAATTATTCAACGTCATACCCTTGTTAATAATTCTAGAATAAAACTGCAAGGTAAATAAATCTTTCTGGAATTAACAATCCTTTTTACACATGAGATAATTCACATTCTATATGAGAACATAATCACAACGAAGTACATCACAGTTCAAGAATAACTTTTGACCTTAATTGACCTTTTATTCTTTCTAGAAACATGTTTTATTTATTTATTTTTTTTAGTTATTTTTGTTTTAGTATTAGGTGCTACCTTGCAAAACTAATTACTCTTTACCATGAAACTGAGTTTCGAGGCATTGTTTTTTTTTAATTTGAAAATTTGAAATAGAAACTTTTTTTTTCTTAAATTTGATATGGATTGAATATTTTGCATATAGCGATGTCGCCGTACGACAGTGTGCGCAATACCGTTAATTGGGACCTTTGAACTTTTTTCTCAAAGCCACAATATTGATTATAACTTAGTGTTTGTTTGTTATCACTACCATGTCCCCTTTCAAACGGAATATAATTTTATCTGCTTCTCTACCGCAAACTGATATTTTGCGGGTATTTAAAAGCCTGCCTTTTTTTGTTATCGTCAAATTATTAAAATAAACAATACACTGTTTAAACAAAACAGGCGGAAAATGAGCAATTAAAATGGGACTTATATGTTTGTCTACTAATCTTACCTTATGACCTAAAATAATTTTCCTCTTAAACTAAACAAAAAAGAAAGCAGCTGTCAGAAATAACATAACCAAGGATGCATACATTTACGACCTTAAAATGTACGACTACAGGATCCGTCATCAATTTGTGCTTGGCAATCATCTGTTAATTTACACTTTCACTTTCGTTTTTCTCTACTGAAGAATCTATGATTGTAAAAAAAAACAAACATAAATGTGTTTGTCTCCAACTCAATGCTCAGATTATATTTGTCCAGATACCATATAACAATATAATGCCTCAAATATTGGTTATGGTATTTTTATCAAGGTAATTTAATATGACATTGTCACATTTTGTATATGTGCAGGTATTTAGGCAATCAATTCAAAAGGTCACTTTATTCATAAACTTCTTAATTATCAATAAGAACATACTTGTGAACTCAGTAAAATATAATAAACCCGTCAGACTGACAATTTGTACAAAATGAAAGGAATATTTTATTTCATAACTCTATATTATTATTCATTACACTAAAAGATACAATTGATAATTATGCATGATAATAACCTTTTGTAATAAAGAGTTGAAATTATGATTTAAAAAAATAAAACACATACCAGTCTATTAATCGATAAATCATAGTCCTTCTGTTGTGTTAACCGGATCACTGATTAACCTTCCGCGTTTATATATTTTAAATGGAAATTTAATCAATATTGAAAAGGTTGAAGATTTACACATTTTAACTAATGCAAAAGTTATATAGTGTATGATCGACTTAGAAAGAGTTTTTGAAATTGTCGCTTTATAACAAATTTCCAACTATAGTTATGGTAATCATATTGAGTAAAATAAGTTATTCTCAAGAACAAAGTACCTTCGTCTTAAGTAGTCAACCATAACAGTAATATTCAATCACATGGAAAGGAACATTTCAGATGGAATATGGTACAGACCTAACATTTAAATTTTGAGACAACTACTTTTTTCATATTGTGCAATGGATATAATATGATCCATTCATACAATACATTCAATTGTATTGAAAGAAATAACAAAATACCGCAGTAGCTGGGAATTTAATTTCTGCATATGCGCATTTCGACAACTTATGTCTCCATCTAAACGTTTGGAAGGCCATCAACTAAAAGATGTGTAAAAACTGATAGAGAATAAAATAACCAATATGATCTAGATGTAAAGCCAAAATCAGACAGAGCTTTGCATGCAACAAAATTCACAAAATTTAGATATTGTAAGGTTCCAAATAGAATCTGCTTTCGGGTCAGCACCGAAGTAAATGTGTAATTGGAGTAAGAAAATTATATGTTTCGTAGCAGGAGTTTTCTGTAACATCAACTTATAATGATTTAATTATTAACTACAGCAACTAGTGGGGATTCTGGCCATTTGTGATTAATTTACGAACCATTGATATACAGCGTGTCAAAAATGAGTACCTAATCATATCGCTTACAGACCCATTTAAACGGGGCGTCTGTATATACCTCTTTTTTTCAGGAAGTGACCCACTGAATTAAATTTCTGAATACCTCGCACAACAACCTTAAATATACTGCCAAGTCACGAACTAAGATCATTGTAGGACCTCGTGGAGTTTAGAGTAGGGGAAGCTTGGAGAGACTCGGTCTATAAAAATAAAAGCATTAATCCTTAACCTCAGGTCTACACTCCTCTTTATACATTGTGATTTTGCTTTTAAACCAAATCTCGAACGGAATGCCTAACTTATTTTGTCCTTTTGTGGTTATCATATTCATTTGTTTGTTTTTGAATTATCTGATTAATATATTTTTTTCTTATGCATTGGCACCGTTTTGAAGTTATACTATACAGTGAAGTATTCTACCCCTTTCCCTTTTTTACTTTCCTATCCTTAGAATAAATATCCATTTGGATTGTAAAATATATCTCTATCGCATTGTTTTGTAAATTCTACAGTAATTATATACATTTCACTTTTATTTAAATTGTAAAATAATATTTCTGTATTTACGAAGAATAAATACCTGTATTTGTTCTTCAGATAATACATTATCATACTTTTTTTATAATTTCGGCATTTTATTTTTCATAATCTAAAACCTTTTTTTTCCGAATACCTGTAGTGATCGCATCACAATATTAGGTTTTTTTAAACATAGTTTACATATGCAGAAAATAAATTAGTAGTAGCTTCGGTATTTTGTTATCTATTTCATATATTCATAGCATACATAAAATACAAATTCCGAAGCAGGTTACTAAAGCTTAAGCTAATCAATCTACTTGTACACGACAAAATAATAACATGTAACATTTAACATAAAGACATGCTGACACCAAAAGTCCTTGTAATTGTCTGAGTGAGGGTTCATTTGATGATAACATGGTGCGATTGTCTTCAGTTGGTCTTCTTGGTGGACAACGAAAGACAACATTTGTTAGCACACTTGACCAATAAATTTAATGTTTGTTGACGATCCCTTGTCAATGAATAAAAACAGCATGGATGTAGCGTCGTTCAACATAGAGCAATGTGATTCCATTAAACCGGTGACGGGCTGTCTTGAACATACTTAAAGGTTGATGAATTCCCCATGGTGACTTTTAAATGAAGAACAACAATAAACGCGTTGTTCCATTGCTTTCCATGTATTTTTAGAGACTCTGTCTCATGTGCATTTACTCAATTTCCTTTCATTGCTTATTTAAGACTGGGGTTTGTCTCTACTGTAGTGTGGAGTGTGTAAAAGGATTCCTCATGCAAGAGATATACAGATGGGTGCAGATGCAACGTTCCAAAAAGTGCACTTAAAGTGAACTTGAAGTTCATTTTTCAAGTGCACTACGCGTTCTCTTAGCTGTCGTGAAGTTCACTTTTTTGGAACAGGTAGCTATTCAATGACAGGTATTTTCGCGTTCACTAGTGAACTTCAAGTGCACCTAAAAGCTGTCGCGAGGATCACTAATTAAAACGAAGTTATCTAATATATACTTAAGCGATAGCTGAGGTTATAAAAAATTATTTCCACGTAGCGTTCTTTTTGATAAGAAAATGCGAAAAAATACCTTTGCAGTTATATATAAAATATAAAACATTTCAGGTTATATTTTCCCGCTACAAAAAAAAAAAAAAAGAAAACGGCAGTCTTTTAGAATTAAAAGAACGTGTATTCCAGTCTCAGGTCCGTTTTTCAACGATTTTATTGCCCCAAGCCCGTTTCCCTCTCACTTGAAAAGGCAAGCCACACTTCCAGTGTATTGTGTGATTTATACTTAATCAAATAACCAAAATAACTCATTTTTAAAATATTTTATTTTATCATATCCTTTTGAAGTAGTTAGATTTGTATGTTGTGATCTGGGACTATCTTAGTCTCAGTTGTGGTATAGCTTTTTGTAAATCTTTACATAAATATGTTTGAAAAGTCAGGTTTATGCTAAATCTTTACAAATGACCAAAATAATTCATTTTTTAAAAAGTTAACTTCATCATACCATTTCCAAGAAGTTTTACAGGTCGCGATATAACTTTTTGTAAATCTTTATATAAATATGTTTAAAAAGTCAGGTTTTCATTAAGCGGTTTATACTAAATTTTTACAAATGAATAAAATAATTCATTTTTTTAAATAATTTCTTTATCACATCCTTTCAAAGAAGTTTTGTATTAGGTATTATTATACCTTACATAATAAGTAATTGATTCTATTGGTTCAAATAAAGTTAATTTGGAAATTTTTCTTGAAATTGTCACAAAGGTTGAATATCCTTACTCATGTCCATGAAATAACCTATTATTCACCGGGTGAATAACCCTTGAAATTTTTAATGTATGGTGGTTAACCATGTTTTGTGAAATTTTATAGTATTTTGATAAAAAAAAAACTAAAAATATTGATTTGTATTGATATAATTAAATATAAGGACGTTATCGGTCGGATTTTAGGTAGCCTCTGGTTGCAGTTTACTCTGAATTGTCTCCCATTTTGAAGACAATTCGTGTTTTTCCATATGCGCTCCCCTAGCGGATTTTCAAGTGGAGATAACTCTGCACTTCGTGTAAAGCCATAGATAAATACATAATATTACATAGACTTATACTGAATTTGTTATAGTTTTTACTTGTTAATTAACATTTTATTGACCCCCTGGTGTGGATATCGTATAGAGAAGATCACTGACGATTACCCCATGCTGTTTTACAACTTGTTATCAGGTAAAATTATGTATATTCAAAGGTGTGAAAATCCCTGCTACCTGGCCACACTTCATTATATGCTGTGGGGCACATATAACCTTTATGATTGATCACTCAGTGTGACAAATAACTTTGGTGTATTTGGAAACGTTTTGATTGTTTTGAATGTCAGAATTATATGTACCTTTCAAATGTTTATAGGTGAAATGTGTATTCACATAACCTAGGACTTCAAGTTTTAAAATGATTCAGAGTTTGTTGTCTGCAATTTCATGCTTTTGTAATCATTTTTTCTAACATCATATTAAAAATGGTGAAATAAAATGCTCTTTAATTTTGTCTAACTCTAGTTCAGGTAAATACCTGGTGTGTATTGCCCTCTGTGTGGTCCTATACCAATATTGCAAACTTCTCAAAAATTAAGTTCAAAATATTTTTTTTAGACATTTCCATCAAATACAGTAAATTAAGTTTCATTTGGTAATACAGAATTTGTACCTTGCACATGTTACAGGTTATTCAAATACATGTGTATTGCAAACATATTGTATATTACTGATTCGAAATTAAGAATGTGGAAAATTAATTTGTTTGGTTGTCATATATTTTATTATTTTTTATCATGTTTTTTTCGGAATATGAAATTAAAAATTACGTATTTCAAATCCTGTTATGGTATTGCCACCTTTTTACAGGTAATGTAAATATAATATTATGTGTATTGCAAATATAACCTGCTTCAACTCCTCAAGATTTGGAAATATGTGAAAGTTTTTTTTTTCTTTTAATAAGTAAAAACTTATGAAAAGGAAAATAATGAAACTTAGAAAACGGCAATATTATTTTTAAAAAGGTATTTAAAAAGTGTGTATTGCCACCTTCAGTAAACGTTTGGCATTTAAAATGTTGTTACCAGTCTTGACATCGGAACGTATTGCGTAAAACGGGTCTGTAATGCTGCATGTATATGTGGAATAAACACGAAATTCATAAAGTGACATGATCAGGTATTCGTTTTTTAGCTCACCTCACGAAGTGAGGGGGACTTATGTGATACCCCCGGCGTCCGCGTCGGCGTCGGCGTCCGCGTCCGGTTAGGAAGAATGGTTAAGGTCCATTCCTGCTTACTGACATGCCCCACATCAACCATATTGGTATGACTGATGCATTTTGGGATGACCACTGGAATGCATGCTTCGGATGCTGTCTCTGACCTACATTTTACGCATGAGCGACTTGGTTAGTTAGAATGGTTAAAGTCCATTCCCGCTTACTGACATGCCCCACATCAACCATGCTGTTATGTTTGATGCATTTTGGGATGACAACAGCAATGCATGCTTCGGATGCTGTCTCTGACCTATATTTTACGCATGAGCGACCTGGTTAGGTAGAATGGTTAAAGTCCATTCCCGCTTACTGACATGGCCCACGTCAACCATACTGTTATGTATGATGCATTTTGGGATGACAACAACAATGCATGCTTCAGATGCTGTCTCTGACTTCATTTTACGCATGAGCGTCTTGGTTAGGTAGAATGGTTAAAGTCCATTCCCGCTTACTGACATGGCCCACATCAACCATACTGTTATGTATGATGCATTTCGGGATGACAACAACAATGCATGCTTCGGATGCTGTCTCTGACCTACATTTTACGCATCAGCGACTTGGTTAGGTAGAATGGTTAAAGTCTATTCCTGCTTACTGACATGGCCCACATCAACCATATTGGTATATGTGATGCATTTTGGGATGACAACAACAATGCATGCTTCGGATGCTGTCTCTGACATACATTTTACGCATGAGCGACTTGGTTAGATAGAATGGTTTAAGTCTATTCCCACTAACTGACATGGCCCACATCAATCATATTGGTATATGTGATGCATTTTGGGATGACAACAACAATGCATGCTTCGGATGCTGTCTCTGACCTACATTTTACGTATGAGCGACTTGGTTAGGTAGAATGGTTAAAGTCTATTCCTACTTACTGACATGGCCAACATGTACAATATTGTTATATGTGATGCATTTTGGGATGACAACAACGATGCATGCTTCAGATGCTGTCTCTGACCATATATAGTCCATTCCTGTTAACTGATATGTGCAAAATGTGACAATGCTGCGCAACGAGGTGAGCTTAGCAGGCTGTAGCTGCTTTCTATGTTTAGAATATAGGGTCTTAACCTGAACTTCCAGCTGCCATGGGCCGGAAGACGGATCTCATCTTGTTTATTGTCATAAATCACAGAATGAATAAAAAGGAGAAAAAATATTTCTCCATTCATATCCCTGAAAATGGCTCAATGTTGCGTACCTCATTGTAGCAACAACTATCGCAATACAGGCAACAAAGTTTCGTACCACACCTTTCCAAAGGACAGTCACCTACACAAACGATGGATAATTAACATCCGAAGAGACGAGGGGCCAAACTTCAGTATTAAGCAGCAACGTACCGTCGTATGTTCAGACCACTTCTTGCCAACTGATTACAGCCCCGTTTCAGCAGTACCTAAAGAAGAAAAATCTTGAACCCGGTGCAGTGCCAACAGTTTTCCAGTGGACGAATACCAGTACCCAGAAAAGAAACTTACCAAAACAACGCATACAACAGGAACCAAACCCAAAGAAGAGAAATATTCAGCTGCTATCCGACGACCCAGAAGCAGTTGATACCAAGCAAACGTCAACGCATCCTCCTACACCATCTACATCAGACAACGACAGTGATGATAGTTTAATCAGCTTGCCGTCTCCAACATCTCCCGGAAAAGCAACGATACAGGCCAATAACATCAAACTGCTAGAACTGAGATTTCGAGAGAAATTTGCACTTGCTCGTTTTGCCTCGTCTGACAAGGACATTCGCTATTATACCGGCTTTCCAAGTTACATGCATTTTGATGCTTTTTTCCAGTTTCTTACACCTGCATGCAACTTTCTTTACTATGTTGGCAGTGACAATACGTCAGAGGGTGTATCTAACCAGTTCCTGAATAAAAGAGGCAGATCTCGATCCCTTCCACCGATGGAAGAGTTCTTCATTACTATGGTTAGACTGAGAAAGGGTGTAGCAGAAAAGATGTTAGCCGACCTTTATGTTTTTTCGACAGGCCATGCATCAAAGATTGTCAACACTTGGGTAATATTCCTTGCACAACGTCTCCGACAACTACCGATTTGGCCATCAGCAGACCATGTACGGGATACTATGCCAGCAGAGTTTTAGAAACACTACCCAACTACACGAGTGATTGTTGACTGCACAGAGATATTCATTGAGCAGCCGTCAGCTTCTGTTTGTCAACGAGAGACTTTCTCCAGCTACACACACCGCAACTCAGCAAAGGGTTTACTTGGGATCGCTCCATCAGGGCAGATTACGTTCATTTCATCGTTGTATGCAGGCCGGTGCTCAGATAAGAAAATCATTAGACATTGTGGGTTGCTAGACATGTTAGAGAATGGTGATAGTCTGATGGCAGATCGAGGTTTTGACATTGAAGAAGACTTGCGACAAAGATGTTGTACTCTTGCAATGCCACCTTTCTTGAATGGACAAGACCAGTTTACCAATGAACAGTTGAAAAGGGCCAGATTTTTAGCTGCAGTCCGTGTACATGTCGAGAGGGCAGTTCGAAAAGTGAAAGAATTTGACATTTTAAGTAACATTGTACCTATCTCACTATGTCCTATGCTTGAACACATTTGGTTTGTTTGTAGTCAGTTAGCCAATTTCACTGGTTCGCTTATTAAGCAGTAAGCTCCTGTTTAAGACAATATTTAAATGTATATTCATGTATTTTTAGAATTTTAAAATGGTAACAAATGAAAAAGAAAAAAAAAATTAAACAAAAAAATAAAAGAAAGCCATTAAAAAATGAACACGATATAAAAAAACATATAAATCAAAGAATCGTGAAAAAATTAACAATGGCAATAAAAAAAATAAAAGTAAAAAATAGATAAAAAAACAATCTTACCTCTGCCTGGTTTTAAGTACATGTTCAGATTAAAATTATGATTGATATTTTTGTGAATCTGTACTTAGAACCTGCCGGTCTCAAGCCCGGATAAAAGAGGAGAGAGGTTGAAGCATATGTCAAGTAAATGTTTTCAAAATTTTCACTTCTTATTGTGTATCATCAAGATTTCAACAATTAATATTAAAATAATATTCTGTTGTTGTGGGCATTCAATCAATTAATTATCATTCCATTAAAATACTGCAATCACCTTATTAAGAAGACAGGTAAACTTGGCACAGAGATCAAAGGAAATAAATTACCGGTCACAAGTTAATTTATCAGCAGGTGCCAATGAACCACTAGACCCACTAATCCAATCAACAAATTATTTATTTTAAATTAATTAAAAGATAAGAAGAAAATAATAAGGAGATAACTTCAAATTAAGATCGATTATAACCTAATATTCACCTGAAAAAAAAAGAATAAAAATGTGTAAAAGTAGGGAAAAAATAATTATAAATATAACAGTGAACAATTATTATCATTAAAGTTTAATTCCCATCATAAAATAACCCCAAAATTGTATAATATCTGACAATACTATACAAATACATGTAGCTGACAATAGAAACCAATGTATCCTTACATGGTTTGCAGAGTTATCTGCTCCTTGAGGGGAGATAACTTTGGAATATCGAAATGGGTCAATTGATTACGTCACGATCGTTTGTAAACAAATGGCAGCTGCCGGTATCAGGTTGTTCAACCGATGAGGATTTGGACCATTTCCTAGCTATTAAGGACACCGACAATACTAAAAAGACAACAAAAACGACATTGGCATGCTTTGCGCAATATTCTTTTCACAAATCATGACAGAGAGGTCAACTTCGAAACACCAGAAACCTTGAAGGGATTAAAGGTTTGGCCGGTCTAGGCATTTCCAGAAGGAAATGGATATTGATATCATTAAAAGCGATATGTTCATGATTATGTGGGACAAAGACAGAAGAAATGTATTATTTAGATTCATTGTTTTGTGAAGATGTTCATGATCAATCTTTCATTACTATTTGCTTAGAAAATGCATTATGTCAACTGTATGTAAGTGTGTTCAATTCAGTTTAGATTTTGTTTCGCAGAAGTCCACATAACAGGGTATTGTAGTGACAAATCAATGACCATGAGGAATTAATGGTTTATGAGCAACACGGAATCAAACTTACGAATAAAAATATTGATTTCATAAACAAATAAGGTAAGATTACATGTATTTAAAGCAAGGGAACAAAATAAGGAAAGGGTGATTTACCGTCTGATCATGGGTTATCGTGGAACATTAGTTTTTGTGGATTACATTGTTTTTTTATGGAAATCATGACGTCATAATCGACACTTGTTGCCACAAAAAGCGATGCTCCGAGTATATATGTGTGTGTCAAACTAGGGTAAATCCATGATTAGTTCAAGTTTCTCCCAGAGATATCGGTTTCGGGCAACACTTCGTGTTGTGTCGGAACACTGACAAGGATATTTATATTTCTTGGTTTCATATTTGACCCGATTAAATTCATGTAAACTAAGAAATACGAAAAAATATATATAACTAAATGCAAGCGAGACAAGATCACATGCAAAGCAGAATATCAACAGGTGAAAAAATCAAGTGATTTCATCATGTTCATTATTTTACATCCATGTAAATATTTTTCTCAAATATTTTATCCAATGTTTGTTCGGTATAATAAAACATTTACAAAATGTACGGCCCTCAGAATCGGTGAATATCTAAAATTGTCAACCGACTAGGGTTATTTTCCTCGGGCTTAAGCCCTCGGGGAAATAACCCTAGTACGGTTGACAATTTTAGATATTCACCTCTTCGGGGCCGAAATTGTATATTTCGGGAAAAATACATAAATAAATGTTGTATCGCAACAATTGAAATAAGCACAAATATATATTCTAATATTGGAACAATGGAAACCATGACGACTGGCCATGTAAAAATCTCCAATAACAAAATGGGTGACAGTCTTTACGCTGAATTCTAACATTGGTCTAGTAAATCGTCAACCAGATTAATACTCGATAACCATATACTTCGCACATGCGCAAATGATATTGGAATAAGAGTAAAAGGGACGCAAAACGCAAAACAATCATGCTTTGATTTTTTTGTCTTAGTTTTTGAAGGAAATAAATGGTTAGCATACTTTATAACTCAATCATGCCATTCAGATACGTAAATGTGTATGGTTTTGCTTTCGATTTGGATTTTGAACTTGAATCTGTTTGAAAACATCATACTGTGCATTGTGACGTCATTGACACAAACAGCAATGGAGGTGAGAAATCCGCCTTCTCTTAGGTCGCTTCAGAATGAAAATTTCCATTTTCTGTCACATTAGAATCGAAATAATTCATGTCAGGTAAATTTAACCCCTCGCTAACGCTCTGGGTTAAATTCGAATATAAAGGCCCAGCCCATGGTTAAATTTCCAATAACTATATACCTGCCATGAATTATTTCTTAAATATCTCCCACTTTTGGATTCATTTTTGACAAAAGATGCATAAATTTGGTATTGCGAGAAAGAAAAAACAGCTAAAATGCAAAATATTTCAGTCTTATAAGGTAAGTTGGGAAAAAATTACCGACATATAATATCTCCCACTTTTTAGGTTATTTTTAACAAAAGATGTATAAATTTAGTATCGCGAGAAAGGAAAAACGCAAAAATGCAAAATATTTCAATCTTATAAGGTAATATTGGGAAAAATACATATAAATGTTGTGTCGCGCCTATTGAAATAGGCACCGACATATAATATCTCCCACTTTTGAGGTCATTTTAACAAAAGATGTACATCGTCACTTAATACAGGTGGTCAATAAGGGATATGTTCGACTGTATCTAGTTTTTTTACCATTCCCCTCACATGTGTATAAATTTAGTATCGCTAGAAAGAAAAAAGCAAAAAATGCAAAATATTTCAATCTTATAAGGTAATATTGGGAAAAATACACGTATAAATGTTGTGTCGCAACAATTGAAATAAGCACCAACATATAATATCTCCTACTTTTGAGGTCATTTTGAACAAAAGATGTGTATATTTAGTATCGCAAGAAAGGAAAAAAGCCAAAATGCAAAATATTTCAATCTTATTAGGTATTATTGGGAAAAATACATATAAATGTTGTGTCCCAACAATTGCAGGAAGCACCAACATATAATATCCCTTCTCTAGATTTTCCATCCAAAATGGATGGATTTTTTTTCCATCAGTTCAGATGGATGAAATTTATTTCCATCCATTGGATGGAGTATTGGGACCTTTTTTCCTCCAATTTCCATCCAAAAAATCAAAAAAAGAAAAGCAATTCAGTATTTGAATGAAAGTTGGATGGAAATTCTTCCATCATAAATGGATGGAAAGTAATTTTAGATGAAATTTTGGATGGAAATTTAGACCAAAGAAACATAAAAAAAAAAATTTCCGTCAATTTGGATGGAATTTTACTATTTCCATCCAAATGGATGGAAAGTGGTTTCCATCCAAATGAATGGAAAGTGGATTGAAAACAATTTTTTGGTAGAAATAAGATCAAAGGAACATCAAAATAAATTTTCCATCAATATGGATGAAATTTTAGTATTTTCCATCCAAGTGGATGGAAAATATTTTTGGAAAGAAATAAGATCAAAGGAACATCAAAGTAAATTTTCCATCAATCTGAATGGAAATTTAGTATGGATGGAAAGTGTTCCTTTGGGGATAACACAGTCCAGTCTTGGGTCCGGGCTCCATCTTTTTTTTGAAGATGGGGCTACAGGCTCCAATACTTAGGCTTGCAGCTCCACTCACAGGGCTACAACTCCAGTCCTTGGGCTCAGAGCTCCAGGCACTTGGGTCAATTCTCCAGAGAGCTGTGGAGCCAGTGTTATTTACACATGTTCCAATACTCCAACTGCACCCTCCTTTCATGAACATGAATTATTCATGAACATTCCAGACTAACTCTATAATATTCATGAATATTATGCTATTCCAAAATATTCAAGGGTCACATTCTAGAATATTCTAGAATATTCATGAATGTTAAATTACACCTTTAGTAAGCATGAGTAAACCTGAAATGAATTAACTAGAATAAAAATGAATATTAAGCAGGAACTGACCTAGAAGAAACATGAATATGTCAGGGTATTTATCAAGAATAAACATGAAGTTCTATGTATCGTGTGCGTTTTTGTCACATGTACATTCACTCCATATCCTTTCATTTTTCCTATGAATAACGAATGTGGAATAAGCTGAAAAAACATGAATATTGTCATGATTGTTTAAATTTTTTTCTGGAATAAATATGTGATAAACATGAACTGGTTTAAACCAATCGAATCCTCCCTCTTAATCTGCCAATATTAATCATCCACTGTCCGTTTATCTTTGTAAATACAGTCGAACTTTGATGGCTGGAACATCCAAGGGACGGATGAAAACAGTTCCCTAAGTTAGAGGGGTCTATGAGCTATCAAGGTTGTACTGTGTTTTAATTTGAACAAAGGGTCCAGATATGGAACCCAATGGTGTAAGAGTTATTGCAGTTTAAGCTATCAAATTTCAATTATTAAGTGTTTATTCATGAAATTCATAAAAATAAAGGTATAATGAAGCATGCAGTAATACTTTACATTAAGGTACATAATATTAATCAATCCAATCTATCCTCAGTATTTCACATTCACTATAGAACATGTCCTTTGATCTTTAATTTATATACAAAATTTGAACTGATATGATCTGTAGATTTTCAGCTTGACACATTACATATTCCACAAAAAGTTATACTTTGGTTTCCTTTAGCTAGCTTTCAAGTCATACAGTAAACTCATATTCCGGACTTCTGAAAAAGACAAAATTAACCACAAAGAATCAATTCTTTTTAATTTACCATTAAAAATCCAAATTTTAGTTTAAGACAAATTTTCACTGAAACACAATATAATTTTTTTTATCTCACTCAGTCATTATTGTATATGTATGTAATCTTTAAAATAAAATAGTCATAATGTGTCCAAGATTCAAAATTTGTCAGCATAATTGAAGATATATCTCAAACAAATATTCATTATAATCTGTTAAGGTAGATAGACAGTAATATTCATATCCATGAGATTTTGTTGTAAGTCAGCACAATTGAAGAACCAATCCTACTTACCCAAAATCTGTAATAAAAAGTATGGGTCACCATGCTTGTTTTTTTCTAGAATTGAGATCAAAGTTTGCTCATTTTTAGCAATTTTTCAGCAAAATTTAAATAGAATGCACGGGAAAAATATGGAAAGGCAATTTTTAGCTCAATAGAAATGATCTTTTCATCCATGAGAATTTGATGATTTTTTGTGTAAAAATAGTTTATGATGTAATTTATTGATTATAATTAAAAAATGTATATGTCACCATGCTTTAACAGAAATATTTTACAAAGTTCCTGGATTAAACATTATTTACGGGTAAAGGGAGTTAATTTGCGACAAAGAAAACGAAATGTGACGTTTCACATCTGTCATTCAATTATGACGTCACAAAGGAAAAGCCGTCAAATTACTGTTCCGGCCTGAAAATCAAACCTACTCCGTATCCGACTCTTTAATTTTCTAATGCGCGATTGAGTTGCGCAGCGCAACAGTGTCTATCTACCTTAAAAAGAAAAGAAAATTATACTTATGTGATGAAGTCTTCAACTGCAGCCATCATTACACATCCAACTCATTTAGTTTGTCAGAAAATTGCCGCCTATTTTTTAAATGTATGTAATATAGTCCCAACTATTTTAATAAATCATCATTAAAATTTCCGTCATTTTTCCATTTAGACAAAAACCACTTTATGAATTATCCACAAATTATACTGATATACACAATTTTGCAATTAAACTGAATTAAAAAAGATGTTTAAATCACTACTTATATTCATACACCATGTACACTTATAAATATTACACATACACATTCACAGATAAGGATTCCATTTCCTGGCTATTATGTTAACAACATGTGTTGTAAATAAATCATCAGCCAGTTCTTGACAGCTTTTACATTATCTATACAGTTATGTATTGAACACTGAAAGGTCATTAAGTTACACCAGACAAATTAATTAAAAGTTCATTAATGCAACTATTAAACAATACAGATAGAAGATATCCCTTAAAATATCAAATACTGCAAAATCATTGTGTCTGTTTTATTAAAACGATTGTGGGTGAAAAGATT
>MJUU01061851.1:99020-109160 GCA_002080025.1 Modiolus philippinarum | reverse complement strand
CCCCCGCCAAAAAAAAATAATGCTTATTTTCAAAAAAATATATTTTGTTATATACTAGTAAAAAAAATTAAAATAATTTTTTGTCCAGAAAAAAAAACTATAACCCCCCTTTCAAGTTAAATTGTCGGTCCCTTTTACACCAAATGAATGATATTGCAACTTTGCAATGTGTGTGGCTGGAGGCTGTCTGATAGTCTTTCTACAATTTAATTTGTTATGAGCTCACTCCCAAAATCAAGTTTTTTAACTTTGAACTGAGGTACATTGATTCTGAACTACTTTGTGATACAAAAAAATATTTCAAGGAGAATGTCAAGTAAAAAAATTATTCAAAGAGAATTAACTTTCTATTCTGAACATCAGATTGGCTTTGGATTCCAGTGACGTGAAGACTTTACATATATACTGGCCTCTCACTGATACTGCCGATGTCTGCTGAAATACATGAAGACTTTTTACCAAACCCTTCGGGAAGTTTTGAGTTTGATTTTTCTTCCGTAGTGCGACAGTGTTTTACCAGCAGACTAGATTCCTTGAGCTAGCCGGCGGTTTAGCGGCGAGCACTCTTTGACCCTTCTTTCAAAATTACGTTTGTCTTATGCTATTTTCTGTTCCAAGATAGTGGTCATTGAGTTAGTAGTCTACCTGTATTGGGTTTTATTCGCGTGTTTATGATACTATAGGGAAACGGGATAGAGAAAGGGGAGGTTTGGGTACCCATAAACTGGTTTCTGGTGCCGGTACCAAGTCCGGCTATCCCGAGTTCCTATCGTTATTAATGTTTGTCTCTTGTTTTCATTATTGTTTTTCTGGTGCAGTTTGCTTGTAGATTGTGGCATGTGATTGTAGTTCCTGGCCATTGTAGGTGTTTGCTGTTTTCCTGTTTTTGTAATCAGCTATATGTTCACCTATTAGTATCCATGAATATTGGTAAAAACTCATATGAAAAATATTTATTTATGCTCCGCCCACGAATGTGGAAGGGGCATATTGTGTTACCCTTGTCCGTCCTTCCGTACGTCCAGTTAAGTTTTGCGTTTAAGGCAATTTCTCAGAAACTGTAAGAGGTAGAACAATGATAATAGGTCAGTAGGTAGATCTTTGATAGTACTGCTTAGTTCACTAGGTAGTTTGACTCTTTGATCTATATATCATACTTGAGTGACTCTGGTTCAGTTTTTTGTTTAAGTCTATTTCTCAACAACTACACATTATAGGACAATGATGTTTCATCAAAATAATTGCCTTGATGGGTGCTACCCAAATCTGTGACAATTAGGTATCTTTGACCTATATTTTAAGCTTCAGTGACTTTGGTTAAGTTTTGCATTAAAGTCCATTTCTCAACAACTACACATTATAGGACAATAATATGTCAAGTGGTATTGACCTAACTTTTCTATAAATCTTTTGGCAGGGCATCCGTGTCTTACAGACACATTCTCTCGTTTTTTTCAAATTTTCAGACACATGACTGAGGTTATCCACCTAGTGTGGCGAGGTATAAAAACAAAATTCATTGCATGTGGTGTTGGTTTAATTGAAAGAGGGTGGATGGGTATGAGGGGGTTTTGATCCCGACTTCCCAAGAAAAAAAATGTATGATTCCCTCAGTCTTCCCGATAAACGAAATTGACCGAATCCTATTCCTGAATTCTTAATCCTTGAAAGAAATGGCTTTTCCCATTGTCATACTAACTCTCAAAATATTATTTATGCGTCATGTATGTTGTGTACAATTAAAATTGTGCAAAACAATCGCAGATTCCAATCATTCAGTTGTTTATAATATTTGTTTATAGTCCATTGGCTAGAATAACTCCCCTTCCCAACCCCCACCCATTTTTTTAAGTCCGCAAGCATCCCCTCTTCAAAATAAAACATGTTAACACGAGCATAACCTGCACGCACTGGTGGACCAGGGCCCATTTTTAGACCCACCTACCGAAATGTTGGAAAATTTCGTTTTTCTTCCAAGTTTTTCTTTCAGTTGCTTCAAAATGTTGATCAAATGCTTCCCAGTTATAAAAACGGTGAATCAAATGATTGCTTATACTATGAGCTTTACAAAGAACCAAAATTTTTATAATTTCTATGCCCAATACTTTCCATAGCGAGATTAAACGTACCCCTACCCCTATAAAATATTGCGGAAAATTTTCATTGGAATTGCGTAATTTTGATGGTCTGAAGAATCCGAAGTGCATCTCAATTCCCAATTCTGAAAATTGATTTTAGTTTTTCAATCCATTTTCTTGAATATAAAACATGTTAACATAATGTTAACATATTTTTAATGACCAAAGTTTTATTTTCAAATAGACCAAATAAATGGATCTTTGAATATTTCTGATTTTGACTAAGTTTTGTCATTCTTTTGCCCAATATTACTTTTAAGTAAACAAATATTATTTAAAATAGGTATCAAATGAAAGCCTATGATATTTGCTTTACAACTTTTACAAATAATGGCCATTCTTATGTAATATAAACATCATACATCAATAAATCTTACCCCTACCCCAACAAATTTAGTGTAAAATTGTCAAGTTTTTGTCTATGTTCGCATAAAAATAACAAGAACACGCAAAATCTGTGTTGTATATGACAATGTTGCATGAATTACATTATGATTTGGTATTTTAACAGCCATTTGTTAACTTAAACTCTATATTTGGCCTGAAATTGATGAAAAATGGGAATTTTCAACATTTCAGATTTGCCCAAATTTCACTAATAAATCGTTATATATGCCAAATCTGGAGGACATATCTGCAGATAAGCCAACTGATTGTTCTAAACGATACATTAGATGTCTGAAAACACTGTTAAGAAAAACAAGAAGTGTTTGATGTGACTCAAAATAGCGAAAATCTTACCCCTACCCCAACAAATTTTCCTTAAAATTGTCAATTTTTTGTCTATTTTCGCAAAAAATTAACTCTCAAATACGCAAAGTGTGTGTTGTATATGACAATGTTTCATAAATTATACCATGATTTCGTATTTTAACAGCCATTTGTTGACTTAAACTCAATATTCTGCCTCAAATTTATGAAAAATGGGAATTTTTAACGTTTCAGATTTGCCCAAATTTCACTGTTAAATCGTAATATATGCCAAGTCTTGAGGACATATCTGCAGATATGCCAATTCATTGTTCTAAGCGATACATCAGATGTCTGAAAACATTGTTCAGAAAAACAAGAAGTGTTTGATGCGACTCAAAATACCGAAAATTTTACCCCTACCCCAACAAATTTACTGTAATTTGGTCTATTTTTTGTCTATGTTCGCATAAAAATAACCAGAACATGTAAAATGTGTGTTATATATGACAATGTTGCATGAATCACATCATGATCTGGTATTTTTACAGCCATTTGTTGACTTAACCTAAATATTTGGCCCAAACTGATGAAAAATGGGAATTTTCAACATTTCAGTTTTCTCTAAATTGCATTGTTAAATCGTTATGTATGGCAAATATGGAGGATTCATCTGCAACTATGCCGACTAATTGTTCTTAGCGATACATTAGTTGTCTTCTAACACTGTTTACAAAAACAAGGAGTGTTTAATGCGACTCTAAATACTAAAAAACTTACCCCTACCCCGACAAATTTTACCTATAATAGTCCTTTTTTTACTATATTCACATAAAAATACCCAAAACACATAAAATCTGCATTGCATATTACAGTGTAGCATAATTTCTATCAAGATTTGTCATTTTAAGTCCCACTTGTCAGCTTAAACTCAATGTTTTTTCACGAAAGGATATGGAGTAAATGAACATGAGACCATAACACATATGGTCTCATGTTCATTTTGTATATAATTGATGAAAAATGGGAATCTTCAGCATTTCAGATTTGTCCATAATTCACTTTTAAATAGTTGTATGTTGCAAATCTGGAGGATGTATATGCAGATATGCCAATTCATTGTTCTAGCCGATAGATAAGTTATATAAAAACAATGTTAAGAAGAACAAGGAGTGTTCATTTTGACTCTAAATACCGAAAATTTTATCCCTACCCCAAGAAAATAATGCTTAAAAATCCCCAGAATATGCATGTCGGTACATTTATATGAACAAAACATACTAATATTTTACTTTCTTTAAAAAAATGTATTTCATATATCGCAACATGCATTTTTAACGCCAAATTGTATGTTTTCGGAGATTTTCGTGAAAAATTGGATTTTTCAGCATTTCGGAATTTTACAAAATTCAAAGTTAAATTGTTGTATAACTGCCGAAAACCACACACATGATCCTATTTGTGATATAGGGGAGCCTCTGTGTATTTTGGTGTTTGAAATAATATGTTATTGGACATTTATACACTGTTTAAGCTTTTCAAGCTAAAAAAAAATGAAATGAATTATGTTGAATCTTTGTGGTAAGGGGTTATATTTTTTGTAATTTATGAGACTGTAGTTATTCTAAAATGTTTAAAACATATTTTCCTATGGCTTAGATATAATGAAAGGATATTTAATCATCATTTTCAAGTTATATATCAATTTCATGAAGTATTTGCATCTCAAAGTCAAAACAGCAGAAATTCTGAAAAACGGAAAATTTCCATTTTGCATACAATTTCGAGCAGAAGAGTCAAAAAGAGACCTCTTAAAAAGTTTAAATCTACTTAAATGATCTTCTACATGTCAGCTTTAATGAAATACACACTAGAATTCCAATCAAACATTATTCTTTAATCATTTAGAGTCCGAATATTTCATATTTTCCCTTAATTTTTAGGGGGAGGGGTGCTAATTTTGACATTTCTGAACAAAAAATACGTCTGAAACTAAAATGTTTTCACGCGATTTGTTGCTAAGATATCATAAATCATTATTACATCGGCAATTATTTAATATATATTCAGATTTTTACGACCATAAAGTGAGAAAGACGAAATTGTGAAAAAATCTAAAATTCCGAAAATTCACATTTTTCAAAAATTTTATACCGAAAATCAAAATTTTATGGACTTTAATGGCTTTATTTTCCAACATTGTATTACAACTGATAAATTTGGCATAAAACTAGATCAAATGACGAGGTTTATTTATCTGAAAGGAATTGACAGCTTAAAATTGTCATTTTCGCTATTTTTTGCAGGGGGAGGGGTACATTTTTTTTATCCCCAGGTCATAAAAATGGCGTAAAGTGCCCAAACTTGAGTTCATTGTAAAGAATATTAAATTAGCTTTAATTTGGTTTCAAATTTCAGTACATATTACTTATCATTGAAGTATTATGGAGCTTATAAGATGAAACTTAGGTTAAAACGAAAATACAAGAGTTTTTCGTGGTGTACTATAAAAGTGGCCCTATACTGTCTATGCGTGCAGGTTATGTTCTTGTTAACATGTTTTATTTGGAAGAGGGGATATAGGAGGACTAAAAAAATCGGTCTAGATGGGAAGTGGGGGGTGCACGGAAAGCGATTTCAGCCCATGGCCTATTAGTCTTTGTCGTGTTGTCTCAATTATTTTTTGGATTTTGGAAATTACCCTTTTTGTCTTTTGCTATGGTATTTGTATGTGATGTATTTTTGGCCATTTTTATTTATTAAGTTGGTTTACGGATCTGCCGACCCGAATAAAAAATTAAACACAGTTTTGTATTTGTAATATATTTCTGTAGACCATAGATCTTCTAATGAAGCACAGAAAAACATAAGGCCCTATCAAGTTAATTTATAATTTGTAGATGTAACAAAAAATATGCTGCGTTTGGGAGGGTTTTATTTTATATATTTTACTAATTTTCACTGAAAAGGAATTAAAAGAAAATGTCTGAATATGAAAATAAACAAAAAAATGAGGTTCAAAAATATAGGGCGGTTGGGGATGAGAATCTATAAATTAATTTGATTTGGCCTAAATGCTTACATTAAGAGGTCAAGTAACAGTGATACCCTGACCCAAAAAAAGTGGGAACTTTATTTTTCAACGAGCATAACAGCAAATGGCTTCATTTGATTGATAAATAAAAAGTTTGAGTTTTAATTTAAATTTTTTCACTCCTCCAACCCTAAATTTTTTTGGCTTATGTCAGTAAACCAACTACTGAAATGCAAACGGCCTTACTTGTATTCCAGTAGTACATGTAATTGTAGGCAAACTTGACAAAATTCTACAGTGCATTTGTTTAATTGTATATTGAGACTATTGTAAACGATGCCGATAGAGGTTTTCACAATCCGGTTTCAATTTGAAAAGTTAGTATGTTGGTTTTGGAGCTGCTACATCACTTACTACGTCATGAGCAAGCACAACCAAATTTTCATATAAATGTACATGATTTCATAGACTGTGATCAGGCTGAATTTTTGCTAATTCTGTTATTTATGATGTAGCGCTTTAATCTGTGACATCGCGAAAACATCATTCCAGAACCGGCGATGTTATTATCTGCCCTGTATTTAATCCCCTTAAAGATATTGTCCAACCGTCTGGGCAACCCTTGCCCGCAGGGTCCTTGATTTTGCCTAGCCGTTTATGGGAACTTCTTCCCTTTTCAGCTATTGCACCATGCTCGCACTTCTACTGTATAAATGGCAACTTTATCTACCCAAATGAATCAATTTGGGAATTTTAAAAAGTTATGCATTAAGAATGCTTAACGTACAGAATAGTAGAGCGGCAGAGACCAGAAATTTTAAAATTTAAATGACCTACATACCCTATTCGATATCTATACCTTTTCGGAAAGCTTAGGTCGTGTACATTTCAAAAATGTTTGTCGTAAAAATCAAATGTGGTAGGAAGAGGGATAAATTAGGGGTTAAAGGTCAATCAGTAAAAAACGAAAAAAATTGATAATATTATGTTTTCAGCATTTCAAGGCATAAAAATTGATACAATAGAAATTTATTTTATTACTTAGCAAATTTGAATGTAAATAAACATGTTGTCATGATTTGTGACGTCACTTATAACATAAATTGACGTTCATTTGATGTTATAATAAAGAGCTATGTTTTAAGCTTAAAACATTTCAAGAATTTTTTTTCCTGGTTGTGAGTATAATTTAATATAAACAATCGAAAACAGTATTCAGTACGCGCTAAATTTCGTTAATCAACCTGTGTAAGCATGTATAGCACGTAACCTGGCATGTCGCAAGTCGGATTTATAGACAACGTGCAAAGTTTATGAATTGAATTTTATTGAAATCTAAATATGACTCTGTTTTATTTATTTGTTGCAACTTACTCGATTACTTAGTACTTTATTTTAATTCTTATTTAAAAATAGTGAATGCAGAAACTCACCCCTTTTTCAAAAGCTACAAAAGGAATGAATGGGTGATTTGCAACAAATATCGACAGATATTCGCTATATTCGTCCACAGATGGTGATCGCACTCAAACAATATTTCGCTTAGCAAGGAAATAAGTAAAAAATGTTTTATTTAGACAGAGTGCATGACTCACTTTTAAATTGTCTAATTTTCATGGAGGCCCTCTTATAAATATTCAAATAAAAACATTGCAAATATTGAACACAGTAATACAATAACGTACGTATTATTATATTATGTACATTTTATTTCAAATAACGTGTTGTTCATGTTACTAACTGCTTAACGAAGTCGCTGTATTCTCCCGTGAATGGCCTTTCCATGAAGAATTGGGATGTCTTCCCGTAGTGTGAGAAGTTCTATGCATTTTACACACGTTATACTCGTAAAAAGAAGGTATCTCTTACTCATGAAAGTTATCCTTGATCTTTAATATTGTCTCGTATAAGTACCTATTAGTTTTCTACTGAGACCTTCATCATCAACATCAGTCGTCATAAGATCGTCATTATTATATGTTTTGCAAGTCTATGTATTAGTTTCACAAAGGTTTGTGTCGTGCAAAAACACTGTCCTTAGTTTATAGCTATGGAGTTAGAAATGTTATATGTTCTTTATATCATCTTTTTCATTTGATTCCACTGACCAAACTTAACTTTTTTTAATATTTTGATCAAGCTCAAATCCGTCCAACATCTAGAACTTTGTTCATTGCAAGCATGATTTTGCTGAAATGTTTTTTTTAAAAATGAATGAAAGGACATACAAGAAATCACAGTTTTCTGTTGCTTTTGCACCTAATTTGTTTGTTTGTTTGTTTTTTTTTGTTTTTGTTTTGTTTTTTTTGTCTTTTGGATTTCGACTCTTCAAAATTCTTTTTAGTAATTTTGTTATACCCTCATTTGTTATTTTTCTTAAACTGTTTTAAATTTGTCGTCTGATGCAGATTTGCAAACCACAGTCATATGAAATCAATCAGGTTTTATCTGGTCCATACTTTTAATTTCTAATTAATATTCAATCGAAATCATGGTTGACTAGCCATTTCGTGGTTTAGAATGACGGGTCATTTTTTTTTTTGAAAGCGATATTCTTGAATTATAGAGCATCTCAAACATCTTTTCTATACAACCTGATAAGATGTGGCTATCTAGTTTAAAAATATTAAAAAACCACTTATTGCATATACAAGAAGAACAGAGTTTATAATCTGACTCGAACATTTTACTAACAATGCATGGATCCGAAAAGCGTAAAAAATCATACCATATCTGCTGCCTGTAGGTTGTGTTGGCATTGCCTCTGATGTTGTAAACACTTCCCGGAAAAGGAACCAGAACCAAAACAAACAAAAAAATCAAACATAACAAACAAAAAACATAAAAAGGATAAAAACAAACAAAAAATCAAACATAACAAACAAAAAACATAAAAAAGGATAAAAACAAACAAAACAAATAAACAAACAAACAAAACAAACAAACAAACAAACAAAGAAATAAAACCAAACAAAACAAAACGAAAAAAAAAAAGAAAGAAATATCAGCCCTAAAAACCAAGAAAAAGAACAGAACAGAAAAAACAAGTAGGAAAAAAACGTAAAACAACATAAAATCAAATAAACAATCAACAATAATATTTGTCAACGTCCAATGTAAAAACGACCTTAGCTTACTTATTGACATGTGTCTGTTAGAATGCGCTTAATGTATACATATTTAGACCGGGGCTTTTCAATTTTACGAACTACTGGCAATACTAATCACACGCACCTTTCTTAATACAAATCAAACACACCCTCACATTAAATCGTAAATATATCCCAAAAAACACGCACGATTTGCCTTGAATACATTGTGTATCAATAATTTTAAACATAAAGCAGCAAAACTAACAAGGGGTATGTTTAGAAACTAAGAAATCGTAAATCAACTGAATGGATTTGATCGTTTAATTTGATAATAGACTGATTGACGGACAAAGTACGAAATATTTACGGATTGCATATTCTAATTTTAAACAATTTAAATGCATTTGAAACATAATTGGTCAGTGCTTTGAGACAAAATTACCATCGAACTTGTTAAATAGGGCGTACAGTTTAATATAAGACAATAACTGCATATTGTAATTATTTATTTTGTCTTAAATTCGAGAAAAACGCTGATTTTTGGGTTGATTTTATGGGTATTTTCTAATCTTCTATAAAATAGAACGCAAGTTCGAAGAATGATCTATAGCGTGAAAAATGTTTAAGCAATTATCTGTTTTTCATGTAATAATGCCATTTGTAGATAAGGTTTTGTTAAGTAGCTAACAAGCCCAAAAGATTAGTTGGGGTGTCGACATTCCGTTTAGGGTCCTGTCATTCAATTGCAATTATCACATTGTTTCTACCACATTTCATTTTTACGACAGACATATTTCAAAAATATAATAATCAAGCTATCCAAAACGACTGAGAAATCGAATAGGGTATTTGGGTCATTTAAACTTTTTAAATAAGCGACTTTTGCTTACTTCGCCGCTCTACTAGAAATTGTTACCTTAGCTAGCCTCGTGATTAAATTTGTTCGTAAAACAGATTTAATTTCATGACACATTAGTTACAATGAAGCACTGATGATGCTTTAAAGATGTCGTCCAACCGACTGAAGATTCAGATCATATTGGCAACCCTTGCCCCTGGAGTCCTTGCGTTTGCTTAACCATCAGGGATGACACAATATTGGCAAAGCTCCTTGGGCAAAGTGGCCAGCTGGGGCCTGGCAAACAGACCTATTCAGCAGCCCTGCCTAGCCAATAATTTCACTAGC
>MJUU01061851.1:66850-92165 GCA_002080025.1 Modiolus philippinarum | reverse complement strand
TTTTTTGGGGGGGGGGATGGGGCGGGGGTATCTTTTACTTAGGATTTTTTTGGTCAGTTCGGTTAATCTAACAATAACCCTAATCAGACGGTAAGTTTGATGGACGTTCCGATAGTCCGACATTTAACTGTGTTAACTAAAGGTTTTATTAAGAGAACCCTAAACAAATTTCATTATGAAATGATATTAAAGCCACTGAAAACGATGGCAAAAATTAAAAAAGACCCTTCTAAACAGCATTTAGTTGATAAATTTAACACTACATATAGATATTTGGACGATATTTTGGATTAAACAATCTTGATTTTTTCAAATTTACAGATCAAGTTTATTATGCAGAACTTACTTTAAATAAATCCAATAGCAGCAGTGATTATACTCCTTTTCTTGATCTTGATATATCAATAAATCAAGGAAAGTTAAACACTAAGGTTTATGATAAAAGGGATGATTTCTCCTTCCCTATAGTCAATTTTCCCCACCTCGACGGCGATGTTCCGTAAGCCCCTTCTTACGGGGTCTATATTTCACAACTTGTTCGATATGCACGATTATGTAGTGATGTTTCTGCTTTCAACGACCAAAATCTTTGTCTCACTCAAAAACTTTTGCATCAAGAAATTGATAAAAACATTTTCTAAATTTTATCATAGATACATTGACTTATTAAGAAAATTTGATTCTACATGCAGGGTTCTAATACATCAGGTCATTTCACATCCAAACTTCTATGGTAATATCATTTACAAAGCGCATTAATTCAAAATGTGTCCTTCAATCCTTTGAACAAACTTATTCATAAAGGATATAAATACAGCATTGTTGTTAAGTCGTTGCTTCTGGTTTTTGTTGGCAAAATATTGATCATCTCCCAAATGCTTTACGCCATAACTAAATTTAAACAACTTTTCATATTGGCAGTATTTGGCATTGTACAATATCATGTTCTTCTTTCATAATTGATGACGTTGTTATGCCAAATCTATTTAGTAGTATTTCAATTAAAATTTCATATGTTAGAAGGCTTGGTATCATAGTTAACGGAAATTATGTCCTCAGCTAGCTGTCAGTAACTGCAAGCATTAGTCCGGACAGTACCTGTGTGTGTTGTCTTCATGTTATATGTACTTCATTGTAAGGGTACTCGTCTTGATAAGTTGGACTTTTTTCTAGTTTGGCTTTTACTGTGAGTCTTTTTGTGTATTTATTTTTAGCCATTCACCACACATAGGGTGGAGGGTTTGGATCCAAGAAAACGAGTTTAACCCCACCGCAATTTTTGCGCCTGTCCAAAGGGAGGAAAATGTTGGTGATTGGCTTGTCCGTGTTTTCTTATAAAATTTTAGTTTCTTGATATTTGGGTTATTGGATGTGGTTTGTTGTTATTGATTTATTAACTTTTTTATCTTTTTGGGGCCATTTAGGGCTTGCTAATTGGTGTGAGGTTGCTCACTGAGTTGCAGACCGTACGGTGACCCCAAGATGCTTTGTTTTGGATCGTTTTAACCTGGATATGGGATGTTGTCTCCTTGACATTTACCCCATTTACTTTCTTTTTCATAGAAATTAAAGTAAATAACAGTTTTTTCAAGTCATTTTTATAAGTTGTTCGAAATGCTTGTGTTTTACAAACATTACATAGGGCCGGATTTAGCATTATTTCCCTCTAGTTCAAGGGGATTCTGGAGACTTTTAAGCATTTTTAATTTATTGTATTTTGTATCTATTTTTCTTATCTAAATTGTATGTCATTTTTCAACTTTTTTAATTTTTTTCTATTTATTTTTTTTGTATTCGCTGTTTATTTGCCCTATTATCATTTCTTAAAATTTTTTCCGAGTACATGTATGATGTCTCAATCACCATGTTCGAAAAAATGTATACTGAGGTACAAGTGGTTTGTCTAAATTGTTCAAAACTACTTCATATCAGTTTGATAGACTAAGACGAATGTCATATATATATTTTTTTTTTTTTTTTTTTACTTTTATTTTTTTCCTTTTTTTAAATAAAAAAAAAACAAAATAGAGCATTTTCGTTGAGTCCCATTTTAGAATAATTCAGAAACTAAATGACCTAAAAGCAAACAAAATTCAATATAGAAATACAAACAGATCGATCGCACAGAACATTCTTTAAATATTATCCAATGCCTGAAATAATCATTGTCTTGTATCCAAACAAGAGTAGCTCCGATATCAGCAATATTCATAAAAACATAGATTATAAGGGGAAAGAAGGGATCTGAGATTGCAACTCCTGTAGGGAGACTTTTGTGTTAACAAGGTCAGTTATAGCGAGCAATCCTTTACCCATTTTTCTTAATTACTTTTTGTTGCATTATATTCTTGCTTAAGAAAGCTGACGTCGAGTTAGTAGTCTACCTGCATTATTAGGGTTTTATTCGTATGTTTATATTACACCATAGATACACGGAACAGAGAAAGAGGAGGCTTGAGTACCCATAAACGGCTTACGCTATCGTCGATACGCTATCTCGAGTGTCTGTCGTTATATACATTTTTGGGGGACTGAAAAAGGATGGGGTCTGTAGCTACCACAGAAAAAAAATATTTTAAACGATTTTCGGTATATCTCATAAACGATATTACTAGCTAAATTAAATCTCATAAATCGTTTTTTTTCCTCATAAAGCATCAAGATCTAAAGCATTTCAGAACACAAATCGTTGCCAAGAAAACCAATCCAAAAAAAAACATATCCTTTCGTAAAATACCAATTTGACAAATCGTGATTTGCTAAAAGTAATGGTTAATTTCAGCAATTTCTCTAAAGTAAAATCAGGGAATCCGTGCTATTTTTTTAACTTAGAGCTCTAGGGTTTCACAATGCTTTGCTTTTGTTTCTATCCTCGAACACAGTTATAACTTAATCCATAGGTAGTTATTAAAGTGAAATACTGGAACTTTCCTTTTCAGTTTCATTTCGACCTTTCGTTGAGTATTATTTTTCTTGCATCGTGATATATATCTGTAAAAAATCCAAAATAAAGGATTAACAAATCTAGGGTTGAAGTAACTTGTATTTTAAATTATAGAGCCAATGCAAACTTACTTATAAGAAGGAATCTGTAGGAAACATGTTACTTGATCAATACAAATTGATTAATATTGAACAAGTAACAAAATATGAAAGTTACTTTACATTTAATTTCTACATAGGTTCATTCCGACAACTTATTTCTCGATCTTCAGTGCAGATTTACTCAAACATTTGGTAGGCCATTACACAAAAATATGTAAAATCTGATAGAGAACAAATACCTAAATGAAAAGACAAAATCGACTAAGTACAAAGGACAGGGCAAATACAAAAATATATCCAAACGGAAAGCCGAATTAAGCTACGGACAAGACTATGCTCGAGGGAGATACTCCCTAGTTTTAACGAATATTTTTCATAATTAAGATATTACAAGCAATTAAAATGGTTTTCGGATCAGCATCGAAGTACTGTTTTCGGAGTTCCTGAATACAACCGGGGACTGACAGTCCATCAACAGATGCACCGCCTCAATGGCAATGAATATTAAAATACAAACATTACTGTAAATTTGATTTCTGGTTATGGCCATTGGGACAACTGATGTGTATTAAGGGCAGATCAAATCAAATCATAAGATAACCATAAACAAATGTAAAACTAAATAGAGAGCAAATACCTAAATGAAAAGCCAAATCAGCTAATGACAGAGCTTTGCACAAGGGAGATACTCCTTTGTTAAATAAACAATAAAAGGATATTGAATAAATGCACATGAGACAAAGTAGCTACAAATACAAGTAATATTGCTCAAAATTTAAACAGTAAAATTGCAAGTTTCTAAGTAAAATCTTTTTTCGTGTCATCAACGAAGTACTGACAACTGTGTCGGTGAATACCCAAGGGTACTAAAAGTCAACCAGCAGATGCATCGACTCATAGGTACAGTCCCTGGACCAGTCAACATTCCCATTTTTGCGATCCGTCACGAGTCATCGATCCGTCACCGATCAGTCATGATTCAAAAGGCATCCGTCAGATCATTCATCAGTCAGCATTCATCCGTCAGGAGTCACCGTTCCTAAGCCACAGGTTGTTTGTACTCGTCATCCGTCATCCGTCACTGTTCAGCATTTAGCCAATCAGATTGCATTAGTCATCTGTAACCCTTCACTCGTCATCTTTAATTTCAATTCAGGTTATTTAATATATAGGAATGCTAGTGTTTTTGTAGTGATAAATACATCGGCGTGCGAATGCCGAGAGAAAAAGAAAAAAGAAATGGAACATAGAATAAAAATTAATCAATTTTTCTAAATTATACTTTGAATTTTTATTCAAGGACTGATACGTCCTTTTTCTATTTCAATAAAAAAAAATCTGTGAATTCTTACGCATAAAATAAATGACTCTTTAAACGGGAAATGAAATGAATATTTGGAAGATTTATTAGTAATTTTTTTCGCATTTTTTCATTTTTATGTAATTTTTTTACACAATAATATGTAAAAGGAAAGTTTAGCACTGACCGGTGTCTATGTAACGACTAAAATGAAGTTTCATAAGTAATTTTTTATCACATTTTTTCATTGTCATGGAATTTTGAACAAAATAATTTGTAAAAGGAAAGTTTCGCACTGACTGGTTTATATTTAATGACTAAAATGAAGATTTATCAGTATTTTTTTTATTACACTGATTTTTTCATTTTCATGGAATTTTTAGCAAAATAATGTGTAAAAGGAAAGTTTCGCACTGACCGGTGTCTATGTATTTTTTATCACATTCTTTCATTTTAATGGAATTTTTAACAAAAGAATGTGTAAAAGGAGAGTTTTGACTGACCGGTATGCATGTAATGACTAAAATGTAGAATCATAAGTATTTTTATCCCATGTTTTTCATTTTCATGGAATTTTGAACGAAATAATGTGTAAAAGGAAAGTTTCGCACTGACCGGTATATATTTTATGACTAAAATGAAGATTTATCAGTAAATTTTTTTATCACATTTTTTTCATTTTCATGGAATTTTGAACAAAATAATGTGTAGAAGGAAAATTTCACACTGACCAGTATATATTTAATGACTGAAATGAAGATTCATAAGTATGTTTTAATCAATCTTTTTCATTATCATGGAATCTTTAGCAAAATAATGTGTAAAAGGACAGTTTCGCAATGACCAGTTTACATGTAATGACTTAAATGAATCATAATATTTTTTTATCACATTTTTTTTATTTTCATGGAATTTCTAACAAAACAATGTGTTAAAGGGAAGTTTTGCACTGACCGGTGTATTTTTAATGACTATAATAATGAATCATAAGTAATTTTTTTATCATATGTTTTTCATTTTCATTGAATTTTTATCAAAATAATGCGTAAAAGGAAAGTTAAGCACTGACCGGTGTCTATGTAATGACTAAAATATAGATTCATAAGTAATTTTTTGATAACATTTTTTTTCATTTTCATGGAATTTTGAACAAAATAATGTGTCAAAGGAAAGTTTCGAACTGACCGGGGTCTATGAAATGACTAACATGAAGATTCATAAGTCAATTTTTTTATCACATTTTTTTTCATTTTCATGGAATTTTAAACAAAATGATGTGTAAAAGAGAAGTTTCACACTGACAGGTGTATTTGTTATATCTAAAATGAAGATTTATTAGTATTTTTTTATCACATTTTTTTTTCATTTTCATGGAATTTTTAACAAAATAATGAGTAAAATAAAAGTTCCATACTGACCGGTGTATATGTAATGACTAAAATGAAGATTAATAAGTTATTTTGTATCACATTTTTTTCATTTTCATGGAAGTTTTAACAAAATAGTGTGAAAAAGGAAAGTTTTGCACTGTCCGGGGTCTATGTTATGACTTAAATAAAGATTCATAAGTATATTTTTAGCACATTTTTACATTTTCCTAGATTTTTTTACAAAATAATGTGTAAAAGGAAAGTTTCGCACTGACCGGGGTCTATGTAATGACTAAAATGAAGATTCATAAGTATATTTTTTATCACATTTTTACATTTTCCTGAACTTTTTCACAAAATAATGTGTAAAAGGGAAGTTTTGAAATGACCGGTGTATTTTTAATGACTAAAATGAAAATTTCTTCGTAACTTTTTGAGTATTTTTTTTAAATAGAAATTTTAGCGTGAAAGGTGAAAACACAATCTCTGAAAATGCCATCTTGTAGTGATTTATTCAAGTTATTTCCATATTTGAAGTGTCTTGAAATGATTCGAAAGTTAGCGATATACACTTTATGTATTTTAGCAAAATAATATCAAATAAATAGAATTTTTAGTGAAAAAGTTAACCTAATCTATAGAAATGCCAACTTATAGTGATTTATTCCAGTAATTTCCATATTTGAAGTGTTTCGATATGATTTGTGTGCTTGCAAAAACACTTTTTATGTATTTTTAGCAAAACAATATCTTATAAAAAGATTTTTTAGTGTGAAAAATGAACCTGAACTCTGGAAATGCAATCTTACAGTGATTTAATTTTAATATATGAAGTGTCTTGATATTATTTGAATGTTTGCGATATACACTTTTTATGTATTTTAGCAAACTAATATCCTGTAAATAGAAATTTGAGTGTGAAAAGTGAACGCAATCTCTAAAAATGCCATCTTTTAGTGATTTATTCCAGTAATGTCCATAATTGAAGTGTTTCGAAATGAGTTTAAAGTTTGCGATAGACACTTTTTATGTATTTTAGCAAAAAAAAAAACCATCAAATAAATAGATTTTTTAGCGTGGAAAGTGATTTTTTTTTCTAGAAATGCCAATTTAGAGTGATTTATTCCAGTAATTTCCATATATGAAGTGAATCGATATGATTTGAATGTTTGCGATATAAAACTTTTAATTTTGATGAATTTTGGGTAAAACAATATCTGATTAGTATAGTTTTGAGTTGAAATGTCTACAAAATCTCTGGAAATAACATCCGGTGGAGATTTGTTCCAAATATTTACATGTACACATTTGGCCTTTTCGAAAAAAAATTACCTGAACAATTGCGATGTAATTTTTTGTAAAGTTTTGGCAAAGTTGAGTAGATTTTTGATTCTAAAACACTAAAGTACAATTGGCATGCCCTTGAATTGCTAAGAACTATCAGATGCATGTATCGATAATGACTTTCGATCTTACTAGGAATTATATATCAGCGCTCGGTGAGATTCGCTTCCCCGGTAATTTTTCAATTTACCTGTATCAGTCTTCCGTCACCGATCATCCGTGCATAATTAATTAGTTTTCTTTCTATTCGTCATCCGTCATAATCCAAGAGTCAAGAGTCGGATCATTCATTAGTCATCAGTTAATTTTACTATCTGTCAGCCGTCAAAAGTCATGATTCAGCGATCATTCAGCGATCACTCACCAGTCAACGATCAGTCAAAATGGATGTTGACTGATCCAGGGACTGTTATAGATAAGAAATACCGAATTTAATGTACGGCAAGAAGTTTTTCTTTGTTTGGCGTCAGCTGGCGCATTGAAAATGCATTTTTTTAAACAAAACAAACAAGAAATCTTTTCTGTTTTCTGTTTGTTTTTTTTTTTTTTTTTTGGCAATTAAAATTGTAGTTTAAGCACCAATCCAGAGACAACAAACATAGCACTCTTTGACTCATCTTTCCAAATTACGTTTTTTCATATCTTTTTCATTTCCAAGATAATGGTCATTGAGTTAATAGTCTACCTGTATTGGATTTTATTCGCATGTTTATCATACTATAGAGAAACGGGATAGAGAAAGGGAAGGTTTGAGTACCCATAAACTGGTTAATCCATACTAATGGCTTTTGCTAGTGCAGGTACCAAGTCCGGCCATCCCGAGTTCCTATCGTTATTTATGTTTGTCTCCTGTTTTCATTTTTGTTTATTTAGTGAAGATCGCCTGTAAATTATGACATGTGATTGTAGTTCCCGGCCATTGTAGTTGTTTGCTGTTGTCTGTTTTTTTGTTTTCTTAATAGAAACTGTTTACGGACCAAAATAAACTAAAATCAGAAAAAATGAGCAATGTTGAAAAATATCTTCACCCTTTTCAACTGAACATTAAATTATGAAAATTGACTTTAATTGAACATTGGTCACATAAAAGAGTGTTATTTTTTAATTTTTTTTTGTTTTTGTTTTGTTTTTTGTTTGTTTGCCTCATACTCTCCTTCATGTCAAAAATAAAGTTGACGCAAAACGTAGAATTAAATTTTCGTTAATTTAGTTTCTGCATATGGCCATTTCAACAACTTATATCTCTTCTGTACAGATCAAATAAAACACACATTTGGAAGACAATGATCAAAAAAATTGTAAAATCTGAAAGTGTTTATAGTGTTTTAAGTCAAGTGCAAAGCAAAACTGTACTTGTGATCTGATCAGGTTAAATAAAGAAGTCATGTGAAAAAAGGTACAATAAAGTCAACAATTTCTTACATCTTACAATTATAAATGTGAAAAAAATGTTTAAAATATTATTCTAAATACGCATTGATTTACGTTAATTGTATAAAAAATTTAATGAAAAAGACTAATATTTGGAAACCCTTTCACGGAACACTCTTGTATATAAATAACATTAAACTTGCCGACTTTTCCAGAAAAACTGTAGTTCAAGCTTACACTCAGTTGTGCAATATAATAAACCTACGTGGTAAATTTGTCTCAAATAAGGAAAATTTTATTTACATGATTTATTATAACACATGACCATATCTTGTTTTAAATTTAAGTAACCTAAAACCGGTGTGTATTTAAAAAGTCACACGCCAGGTATTACAAATGATCATGAATTTCTGATGTAAAATTAATATAATAAAAATGAATTCAAGATATTTTTGTACACTTGTACATTTTATAGTTGATATAAAACACTTTGATTTTGCTAATTTCAAATAATTCAGTATTGCAAAAAGTAAAACAAAAGGGTACAAAGATGTCTGCAGATGGCGTGGTGGCTATAAATGGTAGGGTAACCAAAAATTTTGACAATTTAACATCTGCAAATTTCATCTCCTTGGATGCAGCTATGTCGGATAACTTACTTCGGATTTCTTCTTACGCAAAATTCCCCAAGGACCTGAAGATATGTGTGAGTACACTGTCAAAAGCTGGCTCCTATTACAAGGGTCATTCGGACGAAGTTCGGTGTTACTCCTGTGGCTTAACCCACAAACAATGGAAATCAGGTGAAAATCCATTAGAAATTCATACAAAATTGTCGCCAAATTGTTCTCATATGATGAATATGAATCAAGTTGCAGCTCACCTAGATACACCCACAACCCACAAACAATGGAAATCAGGTGAAAATCCATTAGAAATTCATACAAAATTGTCGCCAAATTGTTCTCATATGATGAATATGAATCAAGTTGCAGCTCACCTAGATACACTCGTCAATAATTTTGAGGACAATTCACTCTCACCAATATCAACACCAATGCATACCAGGCTTGCAAATGATGACGGCCTTTCATCAATTTTCAACAAAGAAACACAGGATCAAATTGGAACAGATAATAGTTGTCAAAATGAAGATAAAACGTCGACTGAAAAAGCTAGGCTGGTTACGAATGGTTTTTATCCAGGTCAAATTAATGGAGTCAGATGTATTCGACCTGTTCAAGGAATTCAAGACCACATGGTAAGACCATCATATAACTGCAACAGAAGTATAATCGACCCTACCCATTCGTTATTGGCAAGCTGATTTCTGATTTGTGTTCTCTAATTGCATATTTCTTGCTGAACTAGGCAATTTTTTTCTACTTTAAAAACTAGATAGATATAAAGGCTGGAGATTTGATGCGACTTTCCTTCATATTTTTTTAGTTGAAAGGTTCTTTTGCAACACATCCCGAAATAGAATTAACGTTGAATATCAAATAAATTGTATTATGAACAAATAGGGGATATGGGGTAAATGTACATTTGACAAATTCTTATAAATATATGTAAGAAGAAGCAAATGGAACAACTATTTCATTTGTTGTTCTTCATCTTGAAGTCACATAGCCTTTTTTTTAAGCTTGGGAACTTTACTTTTTTTTCATTTTGATTTTGTCACAGTTATCATTTCAAGTATTTGTTAATTTTTTTTAATTTAGGCGAATAAAGTTCTCTCTCCAGTAACACATTAAAAAATAATTCAAATAAGAGAAAATGTATTGTGAAATTCATATTCAAAAAATTATTCCGTAATTGTTCGTTATCGTGCGACCGTATATCAACAAGCAATAGTCAGTGAAAATGAAAAGAGAAAATTAAAAACAACAAGACTGTAAATCTATTTTTCGACAACTTATGTGTATTCCGTGCAGATCAAATCAAAACATTGAAAGACCATAACCGAACATTTTTATAAAACTGTAAGAGAACAATTACTGAAAGTTCTTAATGAAATACAAAATCAGCTAAGAAAAAGACAGGGTATTCAAAAAATGGTTTTCAAGTTAAGATTTCCAATGTTAATTAATTAAGACAGAACTCGTTAATGTTATAACTGTTACAAAACTGTAATTTTTTTTCATATATTGGTACTGATTTGAATGAAGTGTATATCAAAATGCTTTCTATTTAGTAATATCCTGTATTTTTATTTGTCCAAACATTACAAAAGCAAGTTTTGACTTTTTTAGTTTAATGACGTTTTTATTCAACAAGCATTTCGATAATTTTTTTCATATTTATGCAAATTAAAATCAATACGTTTTCTAAAACAAGGAAAATTGCAGATTAATTTTTAGCATATTAATTGCTCGTTGAAAATGTTTATTGATATATGTCATTTATTTTTAGACTACGGACCAAAGTTATTTGATGTGTGAAAGAATTAAAAAAATATTGGCATAAGTTTGCCCTTAACTATCTTCTGAAAGTTACAACTCCACAAACAATCACTTGTTGTATTTACATCGGCAAACGAATCCCGAAGCAAAAACAAATTCTTAATAAAACAAATTCCAAAAATCAATATATAAAACAAACTGAGACAGGACAGGGAGAAAAAAGCACCACCAGTGTAAACTCATTCAGAAACTAGAAGTACCATCACGTGATCTGAAAGGGTTAGTATAATCTGCTCCATGCGTGGCATACGTCAGGTGGAAAGTGAACGATCTGTATTGAGACTTACTGATAATGTCATTTTCTAACAGTAAAAAGGGATTATTATAATTATACTGTCTTCGTAAAGAATCGAATGAATCACTGTATTTAGTTTTTCTGTACCAACTGTAAAATATATTTTTGTTGCAGGAAGCCGAAACTGATTTTTCCATGCATTCAAGAGAACATTGGGAGACTACCTATAGATTAAATAGTCGGTCACTTATATTACAATGTAACAATTGCACATATATTTTATAAAGAAAGTTACAAGTGTAGCATATTGATTCCAAAATAGGAACTTTTAATTATGTCTATTGCTGTTTTCAAGCATTAATAATGTTGTGTGATTCTTTTAGTCATGTTTATAACACTTGAGTTAAACTATTTACAATTGTATCAGGATGCTGATACAGAAGTCTCCCAAACGAACTCCCAAATCATACTTCATTGCTTTTTCTAGAACAAGAGATCAGTTTTTACATGCCAACTTCCTTCAACATCTTTCATTTCTGAGCAGTTTTGTTTTTATAACCTTTTTGCTGTTTTCATGGCAACAGTCATAATTTTGAAATCTTTCAGACTAAAAACAAATTTCCTGTATGGTGTAAAACCTTTCTGTAAGTTTTCATGCAATTCTGAACACTTTTTATTTCCCCGCCTTTTCGCCGTTTCCATGGCAACGGTCACCATTTTGAACGTTTTTAGACTAAAACAAATTCCCTGTATGCTGTAAAACCTTTCTGTAAGTTTTCATGCAGTTTTGAGCATTTTTAATTTACTGAATTTTTTTTCCCGTTTCAATGACAACGGTCGCCATTTTTAAATTTTTTTGATAAAAAATAAATTTCCTGTATGCTGTACAACCTTTCTGTAAGTTTTCATGCCATTCTTAGCAACTTAAATTTCCCGCCTTGGTACCGTTTCCATGGCAACGGCTACCATGTTATTTTTTTATTTTTTTTTATTTATTTTTTTTATTTTTGGACTAAAAACAAAATCCCTGTATGCCATACAATATTTCTGTAAGTTTTCATGCAATATTGAGCACTCTTAAATTTCCCACCTTTTTTGCCGTTTCCATGGCAACGTTGCCATTTTGAAAATCTAAAGACTTTCTTGCAAAACAAGACATTAGTATCAATGCTCCTGCTAAATTTCATTTGGATCTAATGAGTGGTCTCCAAGATATGCCCAGTACAAAATTTGTCAATAATTTTGTCAATTTCCCGCCTTTTTGCCATTTTCATGACAATAGTGCCAGTTTGAAAATATATAGACGTTATTGCACAACTAGACGTAAGGATCTATGTTCTTGCTTAGTTTCATTTAGATCTGTTGAGTGGTCTCCGAGATCTAGCCCGAACAAATTGTAAAAAAAAATTAGTAAATTTTCCAGTCTTTTTTTTTTGCCGTTTCCAAGGCAACGGTGTCATTGACAGACATGCACAACTAGACATTAGTAATTTTATTCCTGCAAAGTTTCATTGAAATTGGATGATTGGTCTTCGAGATCTAGCCGGACAAATCTTCGATACGGAAAGAAAACGAAGAAAAATAGCTAGATTTGCAATTGCAAGTAATAGCTGATGTCACCCAAGACGTCCAAATTGATGATTCGATCTTGTTCGCCATGCCAAAATCTACCTAGACATCATTTTTTTTCAAATTTCCATTTTTTGGTTTGGTTTCCATGGCAACAGTAATTATTTTGAAATTTTCAATGCTTTTGAATCCTAACTTTCATGATACACACCTTTCCTATGAATTTCATGGAACTAGTATTCAAAGTTTTTGAGATACAGTGAGAAATATGGTGAAAAACATTCAAAATTTCATTTTCCAATGATAACGATAGAAATCCCCAAGGGTACTACATGTAATTGCGCACCTACATTCCAGATATTTTTCTGTTCTATAACGGATGAGACTTCATGAAAAAACTACAAAATCGAACTTTCCAAACATTGATAAACTTATTTCAATTTTCAATGATAACAGCAGGTTCATTGACGACATCTTTACTACTGATAATCCCCTTTTTTTTAATTGTGTCGACATCCTTTTCCCGCAAGAACTGAAACTTAATAAAGCAAACAATGATTTTTAAATACTACCCTTTTCTGGATTCAAGTATCATCATCGGTTCTGGTCAAATAAAAACTAAAATTTATTATAAAAAGGATTATTTTAATTTCACTATTACTAATTTTCATTTTCTTGGCGGCAACGTTCCTCTTGCTCCATCTTACTGGGGTGCGTATATCTCATCTGGTACGATTCGCATGCGTTTGTTCTACCCTTGGCGATTTTAATAAGTGTAACCTCATTCTCACATCCAAACTTTTATAAGTTTACCAATTTCATAAACTACTTAAGGCAAAGATGGCCTGAAAAATTACTGTGCTAAAGCTCACTCTATAAGCGGTGTAATCAAATAATATGATTCTTAAAAATTTAAAAGATATCCTTGAACAGTTATCCTCAACCAGTCTTACCCATTGCCATAGCATTAAAACGTTTGATTTTTCTACTCTTTATACAACACAATAAACTGAAAACAATCATTGCAATGTTTCTGCACTAAAAATGGAGAAAGCAGACACACCTTTTTAGTAGAAGGAAAAGACAAAACATATTTTGTGAAGAACCACACTGATTCAAATAAAAAGTACAGTGAGACTAACGAAATCAAAATGTTAGAATTTTTAATCGACATTATTTTTGTCAAATTCGGAGGTCTAACTGTGCGCTACTCCTCGCTGACGTTTTCCTTTACTCGTATGAAGCCAAGTTTTTGCAAGGGCTCATACAAAGAAAAACAAAAACATTTCGCCCAGTCCTTTCATTTCAGCTTCCACTGCAAAGACAAGGTACTTTCTCTTTATAATCCAAAGTTTAAGGAATATTTACATCAGATCTATCCCAATGAGCTTGAAATTAAAGAAACAACTATACACCTACTTCAACCTCTTTTGAAATCTACGATATATGACAAGCGTGATGCTTTTATCTTCCCAATTGTGAACTTTCTCTTTCTTAGCAGCAGCAACATGCCTACTTTTCAAGCCTATGGAGTGTTAATTTCACAGTTGATTCAATACTGTCGAGCATGTTTTTGCATAGTGATTTTTTTTACAAAGCAAAAACACTGTCCCAAAAGCTGCTTATATTAGTCAGGGATTTGTTGAACCTAATATGTTAATATCATCCCTCAAAAAATTATATGACAGTCATAACATCATTCAAAGATATGACGTGTCAGTGTCCCAAATGAAAGCGGACATATTCAGCTACATTCACGTCTTTTCGGATTTGACTATGCCGATTTTGAGTTTTTCCTGGATTGACTTACTTACAGTGTGACGGGTGCTGTAAACAGAACATGACATGCTTACCCTTCCGGGGCACCTGATGTCACTTACAGTTTCATGAGCGTTCACACTGTGCCTTGGTTTTGAATGTTGTGTTTTGTTAATTTTTTTTCCGGTGCTTTGAAGCTGTCTTACGTCATTGTTTTCTGAGTTTTCGTTTTTGCCATGTCTTCGGACTTCAATTTACTACTTCTTTGGTCCTTCGGTATTCTAATGCCAATGTTTTACCGATTATATGAACAATTGACATCAAAGTATGACGTGATTCGCAGATAGCTTATTACAAAGGGATTTCTCATCCTCGATTTTATGAAAATATTGTTAAAAAATACCAGAAACTGATTTAAAAAAATTCCTAAAAATTGAGACGTATATGCATCCTTTACGTAATACTGGATATCGACGGGATATTTTACACAAACCCGCTTTGTAATCCGATGACCTGAAGATTTTGCACATATACTGGCCTCTTACTAATACTGCCCATATCTGCTGAAATACATGACAACTCTTCACCAAACGCTTTGGGATGTTTTGAGTTTGATTTTTTTTCATATGGCTACAGTGTTTTACAAACAGACTAGGTTCCTTGAGCTAGCCGGTAGCTTAGTGGCGATCACTCTTTGACCCATATTTCTAAATTACGTTTTGTTTTGTTTTGTTTTTTTTTCTTTTTCTTTTTCAAGATAGTAGTCATAGAGATAATAGTCAACCTGTATTGGGTTTTATTTGTATGTTTATTATACTATGGGGATATGAGATGGAGAAAGGGGAGGTTTTGGTACCTATAAACCGGTTTAACCCTACAGTTAGTATTTTCTAGTGCCGGTACCAAGTCCGGCTATCCCGATTTCTATCGTTATTAATGTTCGTCTTAACTCTGTTCTGTTTTTCTAGTGCAGTTCTTTTCATAAATGTTACATGTGATGTGATTATCGGCAATTGTAGGTTTTTACTGTTGTTTTCACTTTCTAGTTGGTACCGGTACTTTTTATCGTATATTTCAATTACAGAAGAATTTCAGTTAAATTGATTATCCTGCTCACTTATACTGCGATTTTGAGATTAGGCATTTTTTTGCACTTGTTATTATCATTAAAGTATTATAATAATTATTATCATTTTTATTTATTTATTTGTTTAATGTGACAGAATTTTTGGCTTAGGCGGAAATACTCGAATTTGCATGTAATAAAGCGTCCAAGTACTTACGAAACAACATGTGATAAACCTGAAGTAAATATTATAACGCAATACCAAATAACAAAATACCGGGGTTACTGTAAATTTAATATTTCGACAACCTATGTCTCACCAGTGCAGATAAAATCTAAATAACATTTGGAAGAATAAAAAATCAAAGATGTTTAAAATCTGATACACAAAAAATAACCAAATATTATCTAAATGGGAAGCCAAATCAGCTAAGGAAAGAGCTTTGCATAATGGAAATAGTCCTTAGTTTTCAACTAAATTCACATCAAAAATAGATATTGCAAGATTCCAAACAAAGTAAAAACCAGCTAACAGTACAATAACAACGTACTTACACTTCTGTTTTTCATTACAAAACACATGGCTTTTTTATGAGGTGAAAATGCATTTATTCAATTAAGTGTTTGATGAAATCATTTGTCATTCATGTTACAAAAACAGGATAACAGCAAACACCTACAATGGCCAGGAATTACAATCACATGATACAATCTACAAGCAAACTGCACCAGAAAAACAGTAATGAAAACAAGAGACAAACATAAAAAACGATAGGAACTCGGGATAACCGGACTTGGTACCGGCACTAGCAAAAGCCAGTGGTAGGGTTTAACCGGTTTATGGGTACCCAGACCTCCCCTTTCTCTATCCCGTTTCCCTATAGTATCATATACATGCGAATAAAACCCAATACAGGTAGACTTCTAACTCAATGACCACTATCTTGGAACAGAAAAAGCAAATGACAAAACGTAATTTAGAAAGAAGGGTCAAAGAGTGCTCACCGCTAAACTGCCGGCTAGCTCAAGGAATCTAGTCTGTGTATTAATATTTAAATTACAATACAAAAAAAAAACAAAGAAGTTACTGTAAATTAATTTACGGCATATGGCCGTTTCGATAACTTATCAGTGCAGATCATTTAAAAATGGATATTCATGATCCGAAGTATATACAAATGCTGATAAAGAACAAATTACCAATAAGACCTTAATAGAAAACCAAAATCAGCTAAGGACAAAACTATGTTAGGGGGGATACTCTTTGGTTTTAAACAGAATGTTCTGATCTTTTTAAATAAAACTTTGTATTTAACTGTGGACGTTTGGTGATTCACGCGTGGGGAATGTAAACCTTGATTTGTCTGTTTGTGGTGCGAGTTGAACAAAAAGAAACGAGTATTTTTAATTCCTGTGTGAAAAATATATGTATATGTTTAATTTTTATTTATATTTAGGTCGTCTCCCTTTTATATTTAATTACTTCAAAAGTTTACTACTTTATAAACATAAAAAAATCCTGTAAGAAAATTAAAAACTTGAAAACAAACTAAATATAATGCTATGAAATACCGAATATCTAAATACCGAACTTACTGTGAATTTAGTTTCTACATATACGCATTTCGACAACTTATGTCTCTTCAGTGCATATAAAATCTAAACGTTCGGAAGACCATAAACCCAAAGATGTTAAAAAAACTGATAGAGAACAAATAGCCAATATGATCGAAATGTAAAGGCAAAATCAGATAAGGACAAAGCTTTGCATGAGGGAGATACTCCTTAGTTTTCCACAAAATTTACAAAATATAGATATTGCAAGGTTTCAAATAGAATCGCCCTTCGGGTCAGCACTAAAGTACTGACTACTGGGCTCGTGAATACCCTCGGGGACTAACAGTCCACCAGCAGAGGCATCGACCAAGAGGTAACAAATATCTAAATACCGAACTTACAGTGAATTAAGTTTCTGCATATGTGCATTTCGACAACTAATGTCTCTTCAATGCAAATAAAATCTAAACGTCTGGAAGACAAATACCCAATATGAGCTTAATGTAAAGGTAAAATCAGCTAAGAACAGGGCTTTTCATGAGGAAGATACTCCTTAGTTTTCCACAAAATTTACAAAAGTTTGATATTGCAAGGTTCAAAATAAACATTTATTTTAACTAAAAATTTTAAAATATTAAGACAAAAAAGAACGGAATGTTTACAAGATATAAAATATTACAAACGCAATTTTTTTTGTGTTTCTAATGTATATACGCTAGCATGTGAACAAGTTTACAAAAATAATGCGAACATTTATCTCCCTTGAATTGTCATAATAATATTGTAAAAATTCATTCATATTGTATTTGTTCAGTTATTTTCTCTAATGAATATCAAAGTCGACATTATCATCATATTTTCTCTAATGAATATCAAAGACGACATTATCATAAAAACAGCTGGCTTCACGTTGGTTTGGTACAGTAATATGGCAGGTAACAATTGCAAATAACTAAATACCGAAGTAACTGTGAATTTACTTTCTGCATATGCGCATTTCGACAAATTATGTCTCATCAGTGCAGATAAAATCTAAACGTTTGGAAGACCATAAACTCAAAAATGTTTAAAAACTGACAAGAGAACAAATAACCAAAGTGATCTAAATGTAAAGCCAAAATCTGCTAAGGACAGAGCTTTGCATGAGGGAGATACTCCTTAGTATTCAATAAAATTTACAAAATTTTAGATATTGTTAAGGTTTTAAAAAATAATCGGCTTTCGGGTCAGCACCGAAGTACTGACTACTGGGCGGGTGAATACCCTCGGGGACTAACAGGCCACCAGCAGTGGCATCGACCCAGTGGTAACAAATAACTAAATACCGAAATTCGATCTTGGGGTTTGATGAACGGTGAATGAATGAATCCAGCTAATTCTACACAAGTATGGATCAAAACAAAACAACATAAGTTGACATAACTGTAAGAGCCATAGGGTGTCTTATCTGAGCTTGCGTGGGTGGAAAGTGATTCAAATGCATTTGGGTCCAAAATTATTTTAACAAATGTAGGCGTCAACATTTGATTGGTTTCTTCACAGAGGTTCTACATCAGGCAGAGATCTTGCATAACCATACATGTCATTCTTCTGTATATTGCACGTTTTATTACCATCAGACCATTACTGTGAGCATAATAAATGGCTGTCTTTCCATTTTGGTCACGGATATCAATTAAAGCTCCTTTATTCATCAAAGTGTTAACTAAAGGTAATGCTTCTTTTTCGTTTGCTAACTTTACCGTTTGACATATCAAAATCAGCATGAATCCAGTGCAATCACGTGTTAAATTTTTTGAGCTCTTTCCTTGAATAAGATCGTATGATTTACTGAAATCCTCCTGTTCTAAAGCACAATCTACATCCTCCAAATCAACAGGGACCAAGGCGAATTGTACTGGTCGATGTCGATTTTTTGAATTGCAAATTTTGTTGCATTTTCGTCCAAAGACAGAGAGAAGAGACATGGTAAAAACTGTGTTCGAGTGCCTTAGTCCTCTAAAACGAATCAAATTTTAGATAGTCAAAATACGTTCATATAATTCTCTGTGGATTGTTATTAAATTTTAAATATTTTCCTCGAAAATATTTGCAATGTACTCCTGTTATCGTTTTTGCTCTTGACTTCTACGCTGCATAACTACTGTGTCATATAAATAACAAAATATAAACGATGAACGGTATTTATAGGCAAAACGATAATCTGTTTTAAATCCAACTACGAACTTGATATGGCGTTCTTAGCCTACGTAAATATAGTGTTGGCGAAAACACTATTGTCGCAAACTGTGATGTTTTAGTGTTGGTGTGACGTTCTTTTAAGCTTATTCAAATAAATGTTCTTAGTACATGGTCAATATAAATCGTGTGACATTTTTTAAATGCATTATTTAGTATTTTGTTTACAATTTAGCTTAAAAATGTCTATGTCTTTATTAATTCCTTTCACCATTCAAGGACGTGTGTTTCTTTCACCGAGCATAGTCATCAAAATATCAAATGAGTTCTCTTTGCTTCCATTCTTTTGATACTGTGGTAAAACCAAAATAAAATTTGCTATATTCATCCCCAAACATGCAGTGGAAAGTGTATAGTGAAAGTCAAAGACCATTAGAGAAATTGTATTTTATGCAGTTTTATAAGCTTAAGATTACTTGGCGAAAAAAATTTAAACAAAACATATAAATAAAAGGGAGGGAGAGAGAAAAAAAACCCAAAAACGGAAAAATCATTTTATTTGTATATAGGTATTAGAAAAGAGTATTAGTACCTTATTCATGGATTTATATCGAGAGGTTTTCCTTTCACGAAAATGCATTTTGAAACTGGATTGCAGATGTATTGAGAATTAATTTAAACATGGGGCATATATATATTTTATTTTGAACTACCCATTACATTAATAGATAAATTTTATTTTGAACTACCCATTACACTAATAGCCAACTACCAGGGAAGAATTAGTGTTCCACCAAATATCATGTGTACAAGATACTTAAAAGTATGTATGAAAAAGAAAGGAAATGGGGTAAATGTCAAGGAGACAATATCCCAACTCCAGGTTAAATCGATATTAAAAAGCATCTTTGGCTACCGCAGTCTCTTTAACACAGTAAGGAACCTAACATCATATAGCAAGCTCTAAATGGCCCCAAAAGTAAAAAAGTGAATATAAATGAATAAAAAGAAACCACATCCAATAACTCGAATATCAAGAAACTAAAATTTCGTAAGCCAAGGACAAGTCATTGACCAACATATTCCTGACTTTGGACAGGCCCAAAATATCTCTGCTGAGATAAGTTGCAGGTTTGTTGTAGGCTAATGGAGATATAACAGATATTAACCCTGGAATTGTCTTTCTTGACCTTTTCGTGATTAGTTGATCCATACCTGACATTAGCGTGCATTTGACTTTTGACCACAATCGTGTCAAATTCTATAGTTCTGTCTAGCTTATTTATATTATAAATGAGGGTGATAGCAAAAGTACTGAACAAAACTGTCAAGCTGTGACATCAAAAGGGTGAAAAGACAAAGCTGTGCAAATGCCTAACCACCGTTAAAATTGTCAACCGCAATGGTCCTGACTTGTCATTTCAAATAACGGCAGTAGAATACCGAAGGAACAAAGAGGTGAAATTCACAAAAATCGAAGTCCAAAGACAGGGCAAAAACGAGAACACAGAAAACAATGACGTTGGACACAAAAACAATGACGCCAGACAGACACTAAGCACAGAACCAGAAACCACAACATTCAGAACAAAGGCACTCACCGTGTGAACTCCAGTAAAACAGAGAGTGACATCAGGTGCTCCGGAAGGGTAAGCATGTCCTGCTCTGTTAACAGCACCCGTCACACTGTGAGTGATTCAATCCGGGAAAATGGCAAAGTCGGTAGTCAAATCAGGGAAGACGTGAATCTAGCTGAAAATGTCCACTTTCATTTGGGATACTGACACGTCATATCTTTCAATGATGCTATGGTGACGGCCATAGAATTTCTTGAGGGATGAAATTAACAAAGGTTGAGCAAATCCCTGACAAACGAATAGGTGGTAAAACCGGTTTAATTGCGAGCCAAACCTCCCCTTCCATTGCGGTAGTGTCCGGTAGCAACTCAAAAACAATTGCTATTGAAATGTCTCAGACAGTAAAAAGAATGACCATCCCAGTATTAAGCAAAAATAACGATGAATCGCAGTTCGGACTAAAATTTCTTTTTTTTCCTCAAATGACAGATATAAATTAAAGAACTTTTTAATGATTGGATGAGATGGAATGTTTTATAGGCTTGAGTAATAACTTAGGCTGTCATAGAGACCACTATGCCTACTACGAAAATATGCATAGTAAGTGCCAGCTCTTGCGTAATGCATCAACAGTAAAACATACATTTGGTAAGCAGGGGAAATTTTCTCACATAATGATTATCATATTTTGATTGTTTTTTTTTTTGGATGAGAACCTGTCCCATGATTTTCACTTTGAAAATCAAATTGGCTTGCTTTTATTTTCACTTTTATTTCTCAAGTCTACTTAAATACAATATTAACTCTCGTTAAACTTTCGTTTATAAAAGTTTCAGAGTTGATTATGAAAATTATATTTTCCAATAGGGTAAATTGATATGCTGATTTTTATTGATTTCTTCTTTAATTTAAATAACGATTATTTTATTTTATGACAAAAATTTACAGAAGACTATTACAAAGTTTAACTCAGTTTCCGGGTTTACCGTCTCGAGAAGTGAAATAACTGTTACTTTTTTAAAATGTACCTGGATAAACATAGGTAAATAATCCCCGATAAAGACCATTTGCCAAAATTGCATTTCATTCCTGAATTAATTCATTTCATTTTTATCTATTTTTCCTTTTTTAAATTTTTTTATAATATTACTAAACTCAAAAAGCATGAAATTGTGGTACATATTGGACACGTTATGAATATTTGTCAGGTCTGTGAGCAGGTATGAGAGCGGCCATAACTAGAACAAGTCATGTAAGTGCTGGCATGGTTAGAATAGGCCAGAGCTGCCATTGGCAGAAAGGGTCAGATGAGAGCAGTCATGGCTAGAAAAGGTCGGAGCGGTCAGAATTCTAACTATGACCATAACTGGTCAGAGTGGTCAGGATTCTAGAGCAGACTAAAAACAGTTGTAGATCAGACTTGATACCTGGTCTAAGTTAACTTAAAGGAGTTTTTATGACTGCTCCAAGTTAACTCTCTGAGAGGTTACGTCTGCATCCCAATATACATCTTATGTACAGCATAATATTTGATATGCAAGGAATGTCATTTACCGGAATTAACAACCACTGATAACATTGACAATTTTTCAAATGCATCTTTTGCAATGTGATCAAAACAAGGCATTGGCGGTCTGTGAACTTTCATTGAGTCATGGAAGATATGATGCAATTGAAAACAGTTGAATGAAAATCATACTGCGTGCATAAAACTATTGTTAACTATTAAGGAATTGCTTTTTGATCTTTTTTTCAAAAAAAATGGACTGGGGGTATGAAGCTTTGCGTTATTATATTTATTAAACCACTGTGATATGGAATATCATTTTACAGACGGGGTTTTCCGACCTAGATGTATTCTATACAATTGGCCTTATACAATCCAAATTGTTTTAATTAGATGTGTATATGTTGCTGATACCGTATCAGGCGTTTTAATTCTACTGATTGTCTTAAAATGACAAAAAAACAGGACAACAGCAAACACCTACAATGACCGAGCAAGCACAATTCATGTCACAATTTACAAGCGAACTTCACTAAAAAACAATAATGAAAACAAGAGACAAACATAAATAGGAACTTTGGAAACCCGGACTTGGAACCGTCAAAAGCAAAAGCCAGTTGAAGGGTTAGACCGGTGTATGGTTACCCAAATTTCCCCTTTCTCTATCCCGTTTCCTTATAGTATAAGAAACATGCAAATAAAACCCAATACAGGTAGACTACTGACTCAATGACCACTATCTTGGAAAAGAAAAAGATACCTCAAAACGTAATTTAGAAAGATGGGTCAAAGAGTGCTCGCTGCTTAACTGCTGGCTAGCTCAAGGAACCTAGTCTGCTGGTAAAATACTGTCGCACTACGCAAGAAAAATAAAACTCAAAACTCCAAGAAGGGTTTGGTGAAGAGCCGTCATGTATTTCAGTAGACATCGGCAGTATCATTGAGAGGCCAGTGTACATGTAAAAATCTGTAGGTCACTAAAATCCAAAGCCGATTGTTCAGAATATCTCGTCGATATCCACTTTTACGTGAAGAATGTAAGTTACGTCCCTGTTTTTCTGGATTATTTATTAGCTTCTGACATTTTGAACAATATTTCAATAATATGGAGGATAAGAAATGCCCTTTTGTAATTAGCTGTTTGCAAGTTACGTTATATGTAGATAATGAATGTTCATATCTTCTGTGAAACTTCTTAAAAGTATTTAATAATTTATGAAATCTGTAACATTGTTGTAAAGGTTGGATGTGAGAGTAATGTTACGCTCATTAAAATTGTCAAGGGTAGAATAAATGCGACCGAATCATACAAGTTGAGATATACACCCCGTGTAATGGAGCTAGGGGAAAGTCGCCGTCAAGAGAGGGGAAATTAGTTTTGGAAAATCAAAATCATCCCTTTTATTATAAATTTTAGTTTTTATTCTACCAGAGTCAATGATGATACTTAGATCCAGAAAAGGGCAGTATTTAGAATCATTGTTTGCTATCGTCAATGTCTCTGCTATTATCATTGAAAATAGAAATAAGTTTATCACTGTTTGGTACAGTTCCAGTTTGTAGTTTTTTTCATAAAGTCCAGTTCGTAACAGATCAGAAAAAAAATCGTAATTGGAGCTGCACAATTAGTAACCTTGGGGATTCCCTGATGAAAGACCTATTTACAAACGTCGCTGTTGACAAAATTGTCCAAATTTTAAAAGCATCCAATTTATTTAATAAGATTTAAATGGATCAGTTTTAAAATTTCTAATATTATTACAGTTAAACCATTTTTTCTATTATCAAGATTATGATAGACCTATTTACAAATGTCGCTGTCGACAAAATTGTCCAATTTTTTTAAGCATCCAATTTATTTAGTTAGATTTAAATGGAGCAGTTTTAAAATTTCTAATAATGTTAGAGTTAAACTTTTTTTCTATAACTAGAAGTAACCCGCGTTTGCGCGGGTCGGTTAAAAAGCGATGAGCAAAATATTTAGCCCATGTTTGTAGCGAATTCTAACCATGTGAATTGATGCCTATGACTATATATACACTGTAGTATATTTAAGTGAAACTTCTTATGAGAGCATCACAACCACCATGACCATGTAACTCCCCATCTACCTCTCTTCCATGTGAACATGTATTAGGTACTTGAGTTTTGTTTTCCATATATTTGAGTTCTTCCTTTAGTAATATTTGACAATGTAGTTTTGGTTTTTTCTTCCTTTTTTTGTTTGTTTGTTTTTTTTTCGAAGGTGTTTTGTATCATGTTTTTGCTTTCTTTTGGTTTTGCTATGTTTTGTTTCATTTAATTTTTTCTTATGTATAAATTTAGGGCGCTGAAGGGATTCATAATAAAAACCTTGAATCATTGTACATGATTAACTCAATTTGCTGATTCTGACCACTTTGATCTGCAAAATGTTTGTGTACATTAAATTCAAACTATTTTAACTTTATGCATACATGAATATCCTTTCCGAACATTTATGTTCCACAATGTGTTGGAAATTAATTTGCAAAATTACGGTTGACCAACTGGCAAAATTTGTACTGAACGAAGTCGAAAGTTTACACCGCAAGCTTATATAAACGGTCATTTAAAAAACAACATTGTATACAATTGTCATGTTTTTTGTGTATGAATCTAAAACAGAATGTAAGCGTGGGTTGTAAATCTTGATTTCGATTCAGTTAAAGTTTTGATCTGAGCAATATTTTAGGGCATGGACAACCATTTGTTTAATTGGGGNGGGGGGGGGGGGGGGGGGGGTGCTGAAAGATTTTTGAAATTGATAATTGGATCCTCATTTTAATGCAAATAAAAAATTATTCTCAGCCACATGAAAAATGAATATTTAATTGAATGAAAAAAATGCATTGTAAACTGAAACAAAAAACAGTTGTTATACACCCTTGGCATATTTTTTTCATTATTTTGTAAATCTACCTATTGATAGTCATTATTGTTACTAAAAGAATT
>MJUU01061851.1:43405-65590 GCA_002080025.1 Modiolus philippinarum | reverse complement strand
AAAAAAAAAAAAAAAAAAAAAAAAAAAAAAAATTGAGACATAGCTCAACTTTCAGCATATGGCAAAACCTTTGTCAAGACATTGCGAGCATTTCTACTATTACTTTTCATTGGTTATTTGATACTGTGATAGGAAAATTCCAGAATTGTTAACATTCATTGGGCAATAACTCTTTCCAGGGTTATTGGAGAGGTTCGGACCAAATGTAACAAATGTTGCCCTTCATGTGCTTAACATTTTGCAAAAAATATTGACCAGCTATCTACTACAATTTTTGAGATGATAGTCAAAAACCAGAAATTTTATTTGATAATGGGCAATAACTCTCTCCAGAGGAGAGGTTCGGTCCAAATGTAACAAATGTAGCCCTTAATGTGCTTCACATTTTCCCCAATATATTTAATCAGCCATCTATTACAGGTTTTGAGATTACGCGATAACAAGGTGAAAGGTCACGGATAAAGGTCATCGATGACCTTTGACCTTTGGATGTTTGGTTCACTCAATGTTACTAAGGATCAGTAGTGGAAGTCCCAGGTCTCTAGGACTTATGGTTTGCAAGAAAACAATTATAACGGAAACTCAAAATCAGTAAGGGGGAATAACTCATAAAGGTCAACCGCAAAGTTTTAGTCAATATGTGACAAAGTTGTATATTGAAATTGTGAACATTTTCCCCAAAACTAAGAAAAGCTATCTCTTACGGTTTCTGAGATTACGCGATAACAAGCTTTATGTGGTTGGGGCAGATAACTCTGTAACGGAAAATAGGTGAATATAGCAGGGTGACTTTTGAGGTCCCATTCTCTGACCAATCTACCAGCCTAAGTATCATAGTGATATGTCGCATAGTTTTTACGGCGGAGACCCTACGGAAGAAAAAAAAAAATAATCTTAAGAAATACAATAAGGGTCTTTACGACCAAGGTCGTGAAAGACCTTAATAATAATAATCAAAAGAATAACAATAAGGTCTTTCACTTGTGGTGAAAGACCTTAATAATAATCAGACGAAATACAGTAAGGTCTTCCCGAAGGTTCGGGAAAGACCTTAATTAACAAGTGGGGAATGAGAAAATGTTGTAATGGTTTTAAACTCTGTACAATATAGTACAAAATTAACCAAAAATCCTACAAGTGGTGGTCAACAAGAAAAAAACTGATAATTTCACTGCCAAAATTGAAGCAGTAATAAGTATTACCATAATCTACAAAATTGCATAGAGAGTAAGGAATGGGGGTAATTACAAAATTACCAAGCAGAATTGTCAAGAGGAAAAGTCCAAGAGTCAAAAAGACAAAGCAGGCGGAAATTCACCGAAAAATACTACACCGCAATAGTTCCCTGTTAGTACAGGCATTTCCAAAGAAATGGTAGGTTAAACCGGTTTTATGGGGCGCAAAACCTCCCCTTTCATTGCGGAAGAGACTGTTAGCAACTCAACATCAATAACAATTCAAATTGGTTACTACTTTGTCTTCATGGCGTAAAAATGCATAGATTTTTAATACTTAGTAAATGTGTATTAAGTAAAATTTTGTTTGAGTTAAACATATTGTTCATGGATGTAGCGTTACTCAGCAATTAGCAATGAATTCCGCTCAAACCGATGTTAGGGGCCGTCTTGAACTTGCTATGAGGTATGAATAATGTTCATTGTTGAAGGCCTAATGGTGATTTAACATATTTAAGATGAAGAACAACAACTAAAGCGTTGTTCCATTGCTCGGTTTTTACCATGTTTTTGTAGAGATTTTGTCTCCTTTGCATTTACTCTATATCCCTTCATTGTTAATTTTAGACGGGAGTTTTTGTCTCTCCTGCAGTGTGGAGTCCGTAAAAAGATTCCCCGGGAGAGAGATGTATGCTCTATTTACATTTCAGTTATGGTGTACTTGTTCTTGAGAGAATTTCTCATATGGATGCACTATCATTCTTTCAAATTTTTGCCTTTTAATTTTTTGTAATTTAAAATTGTTTGTTCTGACCACCTGTTTATTGTGCCCATGTCTCATGATTTTATTATGCCAAGTTTTCTTACAATTGGCTCGATGAGTGCCCTGTGGTTGTTTAAATGTTGTGATCGTCTTCTACTAGTCTTTTTGTCGGGAAATCGATTGTAAGAACACTTTGCCAGTAAAGTTTGTGTTTATTGACTATTTGTTATGCTTCTCCTAACTATATCATTAAGTTTAAGCCTAGTTTGATGTAGAAAAATTATTCTCATCCTAGCAAGGGAAATTTAGTACACTTCTCATTGTCAATGATTAGATGTATTAGTTTTTGGCTAAAGTGAGGTATTTCGGTATTCATTTAAATCAGGTTCTGTCACATCTGTCTAGTATAGAAGCTTTCGTTTTAGCCTTCACTCAATCAACAACTATTGCTATTCTTTTTAATATTTTTCTTATATAAATGCTTAGAAATAAAAATCGACAATTTGACTGTTTAATTTTCTCAAACGAAAATCGACCTGTTGACCGTCAACAGTTTTCATCGGATTCCTTATAACAATGTTCCGAAATGTCTGTTTTGTGTGTGGTGTTAATGTTCTAGAAAGAGCTTTGTAAGTCAACAGACAATTCCATGTTCTCTTGTTATCTTTATCACTTTTCTGTCCCAGTGGCGGTCGTATCAAAAAACATTTGAACATGTGGGACGTGCTAACGTATTCTATGGTTTTTATTTATCTTTTTGTATATACTTGAATTGATTGTCATGCTAATAATCCACTTTGCATGCTACAAATTAGGTATTGCAATATGATCGGATGATTCAAACGTGAGCGAACAGAATTCAACGTGGTTAATAACAGATGAAAAGTCAGTTCGTGGTTAATTTTATGTTTATACAAACCACGTTTTGTCCGGAAAATGTACTTTCTCAAATTCATATGTACATGAAAATACCAACGTATTTGAAGAGTATAACAGGCACGTAGAAAAACGGGCAATAATGAATTATGAGCAATACTTTTTGTAGTTTTAATCTACTATTTAACTAAAATGCATTACCAAATTTTACTAGAAAATTTGAACGGCGACGAAAATGTTAAACAAAAATAAAATCCGAAATGGCAAAAAAAACATGTTCGATTTACTCCAAACGTAGCCTTTTCATTCGTGTCTTCATAAAAAAAATATTAAAAAAATAACACGTAGAGCTGTTGTTTTTTTTATTTATTTATATATATTTTTTTTTCATTTCATCTCGATTACATCTTTTCGTGTTTGTCAAATCGACCCTCAATATGTCCTGTCATTTGAATTAATATTTTAAAGCGTTGAATTCAGATATATTATGTATCGTAAAATATTATGTCTGAGGTTAAACCAATGAACGACCTACGTCTTAGGAGTAGTGATTCAGCGTGGAATATTATAGCATTTCAATTTCATTCAAGATTCTCAGAAGCACGTAACAAGACTTTGCATCATGTAAATTTTGAAATGATGAGATTTTCTACAACGATAAAGCCCTAAGTAATATTACCAGCTGTATTTCGTATACTGATCCTTTATAGTGATATTCCATCTAGTTAACATGTTGTCGAAGGAAACTTGAACTACAGCCTGGTTTGTTGAAGCTGCGTTGAATTTATCAATGACATTGCTATCCGTTCAAATACACTACAATTTGCCCTCACCATAGACCTCAATAAACAATTAATTTAGTAATAAAAGTCATTAGTTCATCCAAATTCTAATGAAAGAAAAGCGTGTAGTTTCATATGTATTTTAAAATATGAAAGCAGAAACAATATTATTCTGAAAGTATATCATATGACTGTATATATAGTTTATGTCCAAAATATAAGTCTATTACTTGTTAAAATAAACAACATTAGATATTTAATGTTTCTCGCCATCATTTTGAAGAATTATACTTTTCCTTGCCGAACTTGTACTATCATGTGAAGAACAACTTGTGCTTCGTGACAAACTCACGCGTCTCCTTGTCTGTAGAAGAGACTTTCCTCCATTGCAAGCGACTAGCATATATATTCGTGTTTTGTAACAAAAAGCACCACTCTCGGTTTAAAAATGCCGTCTGATTTTGTGAGGATAGTTTCACTGTTTTTGCCGTCTTCTTCAATTTTGTGTACCTTGTTTGAAAGCCAATCACTGACATAAAAACTTTTGTCAATATGTCTTGTAAATCCATACGGACCTTTCATTTTATCGTTCGAATATTCGAAAACAATATCACCCTGTAGTGTTGCACATAAAAATGATCTGGTTTTATAATTGGTGAAAAACAATTTCCCGTCGTGTATTTGTAAATAGTATACCCATCCTTGAGGCAACGTCAGCACATTTTAGGAATAACTTGAAAGCTCGTTAATTTTCACAATCCTGTCTTTGGCTGCTACATAGAAATGTTTAACGGAATATGCAATACCCCATAATAATGCGTCATCAATGGAAACATTCATAGTCCGGATCACCAAATTTGTGGTCATTTCGACAAGTAAAATCTGCTTGTGACCAACAGACACACCGACTAAATGTTCGTTGATTTCCGTCAAACCGTACGGTTTTTCAGCCAATGATATTTCGCTCTTTTTCATATTGATATTATCAATATCAAACACAATAATTCTTTTATTATAATCTGCAAGAAGTATTCCATAATTTGTCATTTGTAGCATATCTATTATTGCCGAAACTCCCATATCTATTGTTTTCATATCAGCAATTAATCTAAAAAATAAATAATCATAATAATAAAAAAAATACTGCATTAAAATTTGGCATTGCTGAAACAGACAAAACGAAAATTAAAAATAAAAAATATGAACAACAACAAATGATTTACTGCTTTCATCAAAATCAAAATTATTCCGACTACACTAATTTTAAATTATGGATTTCCATGTAATCACTCTTTTAAACACGTGTACACCATAACAAAATCTACTGTTTCTTATATAACTCAGGTATTTTATATTTTTAATAGTAGAGGAGGTATCTACGATATCGTGGTACGAAGCGTCGAGTTACAAGTCATCAATGCCGATTTTATTATAAATTTAAAATATCTTAATTTCGAAAATCTCACTAAAAACTAAGGCTATCTCTGTCTTTGTCTTTGCTAAGGACAAAGTGCGATAAGGGGTTAATTTGGCCCAAGAGTCCAGTGGATTCCTAAAGTTGCATTTCATGATTTTATTCCACGTTTGTTTCAAAGCTTAGACCCCATTTACAGAAAAAACAAAGGTTAGAACCACTGACGTCACGAAACGAATAGTTCTGACATCCTGAAAAGGCTTCGTTTCAGCACTTTCATAGAAAGATACCGAATTTGGCAGATTTCCGAACAGTTTTCCTAACCGGAAATATCGAGCACATTAAAGAACCAATTAGATAATTTACCAACTTATTGGTACAGATAAATTGAACCTTTTATACAAATATTTCTATGGTTCTCGCATGTGCTCAATATTTCATATATAGTCAAAATTGGTCAAAGTCATTTTCTACAAAATCTTCATTTTGTCCCTTCTTTTACACTCAAAAACTAAATAATAAAACATCAATATTTTAAAATGTTTCTATTTACTGAAAAGCCATTTGAATGAGAAAATTCGGTGAATTTAACCAAATTTATTTTTGAGGCCAAATAAGGCCCTTACCTCCCCTACTCCTTTAGGCTTTCTGTGAGATCATTTCTATCAGATTAATACATCTTCAGGTTTATTGGCTTCAAACTGTTTGATTTCATCTGCACTGAAGAGACATAAGTTGTCAAATCTGTCAACTATATTTAACAGTTACTTACGTCTTTAGTTAGTCAAAACACGTTTAAAATTTCTTGCAGCCACAATTGATCACTGTAATGCCAATGACATATTTGAGCATTGAAAGTCATGAGTAAATGTCACGTCAAATTATTAACTTGCAACAAAAATCTATTCTTCAATTCAAAATCAAATTACTTATTTTCATGACAAGTAGGATTAGAATATTTATTTTCACTGACACCGGGATTAAATTATTTATTTACAAAATTGCCCCATCCCCATGAAAATCAAATGGTCGTCCCCTTATTGATATAGACACAAATAATGAATCAGTCACAACAGCACACCGTTTCAGCCAGAAAATGAAATAATTGTGGGATACATATACCGAATTTAATATTTGTATCTCAATTATTATCATTTTATTTTGTCCAAGTGAATTCATAATATACATGGTCACCCCAACCCCAACCCCTCCCCTCCAAATTACTCTACATTCTTACTAGAGCGAACAAACTAAGATTCGTTACTAAGAGAAAAAAGAAGAGGACAAACCACATGAAATAAATTAGATATGACTTATTCAGACAATGTCATTGATAAGGTTTGGTTGAACTTTGACTTGCACTTTACCATATTCCTATCAGTTTATCAGTGTTACAGTACTTATTGGGATAGATTTAATGTTTTGTCTTGTCTTATAGACAAAAAATCATAATTTTTTTTTATAGATTATTAATTTAAATGTTAATTTTGCAATGTTTTCTACGAAATAGTGGTGCAATTGTAAATTATTCAATCGTAAATAACAAAATACCGAAGTTTCTGTTACATGTGTTAATTTATTTTCTGCATAGACGCATTTCTACAACTTATGTCTCTTCAGTGCAGATCAAATCAAAACAGTTTCAAGTCCATAACTTGAAATCTGCTAGAGAACAAATATTGTGTCATAATGTCTTGTCTGCAATAAGTCTGCCATATCAAAATGAGAATCAAGTTTTTGTTTTTCGACGTGACCAATTTTGTACTTGTAATTTCCGTTTAGCTATGTGTTAACATCAATCTTTGCTGGAAAACTTGAAGTGCAGCATGAAAGCCTTAAATGATTTTTATTTAATAAAATACCGGAAAAAGCATGCAAAATTAGATTAAGGCTTAGTATTTTCATTCGTGTACACAAAAGACACACAAAACTCTTGTTTATCTACTCCCTCTGGCTCATATTTTTTGTTGTTTCTGTGGTCAACTCTCCATATGTCCTGTCATTCTATCAATTTTAGAAAATTTGGTTCAATCTAATGAGTACCTCTCTAGTGTTTTTAGGGTAATCAGCTCTGAACTACATTGTACTTAAACAAACAGGAAACCAAAAATGCCCATCAAAAGTGAGGTTTATTTTTTTTTACTGCCCGGGCATCTGAATCTGATTAAGGAAATCAAGCTACAAAGCCGTTGGACTCGTCCTCGACAGGCTAATTAAGGTTATTCCCGATTCCAGTCGGAAAGACCTTATAGTAATTCTTCTGATTATTAAGGTCTTTCACCACATGTGAAAGACCTTATTGTAATTCTTCGGATTATTAAGGTCTTTCACCACATGTGAAAGACCTTACTGTAATTCTTCGGATTATTATTATTTTTATTCTTTTTCTTCCGCCGCAAGGTTGGCAAGAAAACTACGCGACATATCATTTCGATACTTGGTGCGATGAATCGACAGTACAGTGGGACCTCAGAGCCGACGCAACCATATTGATCTATTTTTAGTAACGGAGTTATCTCCCCGATTACGGTTTATCTTGTTAGCAGATCTCCTCATAAACTGTAACCGATATCAAAATTCTGAATGGGGGAAAATGTTTGATTCATCCTCAGGATGATTTATCACGCAAAAAAAAATTTTGGGGTCGTGACCTTGGTTACGCGTTTTTGGCCCCTAAATATGCAAATTTCTCAAAGTTGTCGGATTTCCACCAAATTTAGTTTCCAGGTAGCTTTCATCGCCCTGATAACAAATCTGGGGTCATTTTTTTTTTCGTCCGCCATTTTCAAAACGGCCGCAATTTGAAATTTTCTTATCGCGATATCTCGGAAACGCTAAAAAATTTCTGAAAATATTATATTGCAAAAATACTTGTCTTATTGCGATCTACATTTAATTCAATAGAACGAAAGCTGTGCGATGAACCGTTTTTGAGTTATAGCCCTTGACGCGTTTTAGTAAATCAATTTTTTGGGAATAACTTTTAAACGCTTACAGATAATATAGTAAACATATATGTTTAAAGTGATCAGTATGAAAAGACCTTCAATTTGAGTACCAGGTTGAAGGTCATCGGTGACCTTTGACCTTGACCTCTGACCTTGTTAGCGCATAAACTCAGAAACCATAAAAGATGGCTGAAAAAGTATATAAGCAAAAATGTTCAGCATGTCAAGGGCTATATTTGTTTCATTTGGACTGAAGCTCTCCGATGACTCCCTTGAGAGTTATTGCTCTTGACGCGTTTCGGAAAATGGGTTTTCACATATAAGTTCTAAACTGTTACAGATAGTATAGTCAAGTAACATATCAAATTAATCAGTAAGAAGAGACCTTCATTTTGAGCACAAGGTCAGATGTCATCAAGGTCAGAAGTCAAGGTCATAGCCAATTTTTGGGATTTTTTCAGTAAAATCACAAAAAAGGTAAGAGATAGGTGATTAAATGTAGTTGAAAAAGTTCAAAACTCTTGTTTACATCATATTTTCGACAAGGATTGACGATAAAATCAAAATAATAACATGTAATCATGACGAAAACTGGTGAAAGACCTTGCAATTGTTCTCTGAACAATTGACTTTTTAATTATTTTTTTTATTCTTTTTCTTCCGCCGCTATCCAAACGAAAAAACTACGCGACAAATAATTTTGATACTTGGCGTGATAAACCGATATCAGTGTGGGACCTCAAAGCCGACGCAAGCATACTGATCTATTTTTAGTAACAGAGTTATCTGCCCCGGAACCAAAAACCTTGTTATCGGATAGACTCAGAAACCGTAAACGATATCAAAAATCTGAGATGTGGAAAATGTTGCATTCATCCTCAGGATGATTTATCACGCAAAAAAATGTTTTTTGGTCGCGACGCCGGTTACGCGTTTTTGACCCCTAAATATGCAAATTTCTCAAAGTTATCGGATTTCGATAAAATTTGGTTTCCAGGTAGCTTTTTTTAGTCCGCCATTTTCAAAATGGCGGCCATTCGAAATTTTGTAATCGCGATATCTCGGAAACGATAAAAAATTTATGAAAACATTGTGTTGCAAAAATACTCCTCTCATAAAGAACTACATTTCTGGTTGGTCAAAAAAAAATTTTCGTCCGCCATTTTCAAAATGGCCGCCATTCGAAATTTTGTTATCGCGATATCTCGAAAACGATAAAAAATTTATGAAAGCATTGTGTTGCAAAAATACTCCTCTCATGAAGATCTACATTTTTGGTTGGTCAAAAAAAATTCTTGTCCGCCATTTCCAAAATGGCCGCCATTCGAAATTTTGTTATCGCTATATCTCGGAAACGATAAACAATTTATGAAAACATTGTGTTGCAAAAATACTCCTCTCATAAAGATCTACATTTCTGGTTGGTCAGAAAAAATTTTCGTCCTCCATTTTCAAAATGGCCGTCATTCAAAATTTTGTTATCGCGATATCTCGGAAACGATAAAAAATTTATGAAAACATTTTGTTGCAAAAATACTCGTCTCATAAAGATCTACATTTCTGGTTAGTCAAAAAAAATTTTCGTCTGCCATTTTCAAAATGGCCGCCATTTGAAATTTTGTTATCGCAATATCTCAGAAACGATAAAAAATTTATGAAAACATTATATTGCAAAAAGACTCTCTTCATTGAGATCTACATTTGATTTATTTGAAGGAAAACTCTGCGATGAACCGTTTTTGAGTTATAGCCCTTGACACGTTTCGGTAAATTGTTTTTTGGGAATAACTTTTAAACTTAACCAGTCTACTTTAAATTATATTTATACTATTTTTAAAAAAAAATTGGTGCAGACGCCAAAGATTTTTCTTTTAATAAGATTGTTAATAGAACGCCAAGACAACAAGTCACATCCCTTATACTATCATTTAACTTTATTTAGATTGACTAATGCCCACTTCTGTATTTTCTGTATTTTGAGTACATTTCTACTTAATTGTTTATTTCAGGAAAATTGAGTGCAACTGATGTCCGGCTAAATGTCTTCATCTGAAAATTGTTTTGAGAAATGTTATTTTCCAAGATTTTCTAAGGAAATTTATAGTGAAAAAATTATCATTGTCAACACTCGATCAACATATTAAAATTGTGCTGAGCAAGGTTTAGAGGACATCTTGTACATGTAGCTTCCAGATACATGTATGTCATACATTTCATACATGTTCATTTCATGTCATCCAAATACAGACGGGAAATAATTCAATTTCACACCAAGACAGCATTGTTTCACAGTTTAGTGATAGTTACAGCAACATAATAATCAAACACATAATTGTGCAGCTACAGAATCTAAAAAAACAAAGTGAATACGTTCTGATGCGGGATAAACATTGCAATTTACTGGTGTATCGGATCAACAGAACTCAACCTTGTTTGCAGCGAGTGGCATTGGTGGACAGCATGCGTGATGGATACATGTCATTTTCTGCAAATTACAGGTAGAACAGACAGGAGAAAAAAATATAAGAAATTATATTTCAATGTAAGAATATTAATGTGGAATTCTCTCTGAATACATTTGGTAATTTGAACTTAAAACTAGTTCTGCAGAAATATTTCACTTGAATGTTACATTTTCAACTTCAACTGCATGTTGTTGTTTAAGTTTCATTATTAAAGTTTTTGTCATGGGCAGATTTTATGTATATTTTTAGAGCTAGAGGAGCTCGCAAATAAAGGAAAATTTAAGAACACGTATGATGTTGTATATACATGGAAACTTAATGCTCTTGTCACGTGTGTACATCAGTGCAAGGTGAATAAATCACATCTTTCATGGTTTGTTCCTGAAATTGAGAATTTATAAAAATTAAATTACCAACATAAACTTTAGATGGGCATTGGTTACTACAAGACATTTTGGCCCGCTAAGAAATTTGCGTAGAGACATAAGGCCTAGATTAAAAGGTTGTGAGTTAAGGGTAACCCGATTGCGACCCTACCAAAAATTTTATGCCTACCCTAACTTTTTTCTGCCTATTTTACAACAAGCACTGTTAAAGTCAGAAATGTTCCTCCATTTACTAAAATGTAAAAAAATATTAAAGAAATTTTTTTTTCCTACCTATTAGTACCCTACCTTAATACCCAAAACACACAATTTATTTTCTTAGGCCTAGGCATGCAAGGTATGACTATGACAGCGGCATAAACTCAAGATATCATATAGAACCCTTTGATAAAGGAACTTTTTATTTGTTCCATAGGTAGGTTTTGATCTTGATCTCAATTTCACAGTCCAGTGCCCATGTTAAGTTTTTGTCTCGCCCGCGACGAAAGTCGCAGAAAGCGAGACATAGGCGTGCAAAGTATGACGACGTCGACGGCATTAACTTTTATTTAATACAGGATATTTTTAAAACCCTTTGATGTAGGAACATCATATTTGGTCAAGTGGTAGAACTAATCAAGTGCTACGTGACGGACATAAAATTATGTCATGCACAATCCAATGATCACGTTAAGTTTCTCTGCTTAAGCCCATTTCTCAACAACTAGAAAGGGTAGGTTAATAATATTTGGTATGTAGGTTGGTCTTTGGTTGTAAATGTCAGTCTGGCAGGTAACTATTGTCCTTGACCTCAATTTTACGGTTCAGTGGCCACGTTAAGTTTCTCTGTTTAAGTCCATTTCTCAATAACTACTAGTGGTAGGTTGATAATATTTGGTATGTAGGTTGTTCTTGGGTAGTACATGTCAGTCTGGCAGGTATCTGTTGTCCTTGACCTCAATTTTACGGTTGCGTGGCCACCTTAAATTTTTCTGCTTAAGTCCATTTCTCAATAACTACAAGTGTTAGGTTGATAATATTTGGTATGTAGGTTGGTCTTGGGTAGTACATGTCAGTCTGGCAGGTGACTTTTGTCCTTGACCTCAATTTCACGGTTGAGTGGCCAAGTTAAGTTTCTCTGCTTAAGTCCATTTCTCAATAACTTAGAAGTGGTAGGTTGATAATATTTGGTATATATGTTGGTCTTGGGTAGTACATATCAGTCTGGCAGGTAACTTTTGTCCTTGACTGGTAATTACTGTGTCAATCAGCTCCTTATTCTGACCATGTAATTTCTGTGTCCTCATTCTTTTTAGGGTAAACTGACCAAGTCGGACATGATCATGAGTCGGACAATATCATTGTAAATTAAACACTTGATATACGGTGTGAGGTTCCTCACTGTGTTGAAGACCGTACAGTGACCCCTAGATGCTTTGTTTTGGGTCGTTTTAACCTGGATATGGGATGTTGTCTCCTTGACATTTACCCCATTTCCTTTTTTCATACTTGTTCAAATTTCAGTGGTCAAATGATGCACTCGGTTAAACAATTTATTTTCTTTAATTTTTTTAGCTCACCTGACCCAAAGGGTCAATGTGAGCTTTTGCCATCACTTGGTGTCCGTCGTCCGTCCGTCGTCGTTAACTTTTCACATAATCATTTTCTCCTCTAAAACCACTGAAGCAAATTCAACCAAACTTTACAGGAATGATGTACTAAAGGTCCTTTACAAAGATTGCTCATTTCGTTCATCTTCTCTTCTGAAACAACTGAAGCAAATTCAACAAAACTTTACAGGAATGATGTTCTAAAGGTCCTTAACAAAGATTGCTCATTTCATTCGATCCCACGAAAAACATGGCTGCAAGCACGGAACATGGTTTTAACATTGGACCCTATGGGAAAATCACATTTTAATCTTCTCATCTGAAACCACTAACCAAACTTTACAGGAATGATGTATGGGAGGTCCTTTACAAAGATTGCTCATTTAGTTCCGATCCGATAAAAACATGGCTGCCAGCTCGGAACTTAGGTTTAACCTTGGACCCTATGGGAAAAATCACATTTTCATGTTCTGCTCTGAAACGTCTGAAGCCAATTGAACCAAATTTTACAGGAATGATGTTCTAAAGGTCCTTAACAAAGATTGCTCATTTCATTCCGATAGGACAAAAAACATATCCACCAGCACCGAACATGGTTTAATATTGGACCCTATGGGAAAATCAAATTTTTATCTTCTCCTCTGAAACCACTGATGCAAATTCAACCAAACTTAACAGGAATGTATGGAAGGTCCTTTAAAAAGATTGCTCATTTTGTTCCGATTCGATATTAATCATAGCCGTAACGTGGAAATCATGTTTAGCATTGGACACTATTGGAAAAATCACATTTTTCATTTTCTGCTCTGAAATGGTTGAAGCATATTCAAGCAAACTTTATGGGAATAATGTATGGATGGTCTTGTACAAAGATTGCTCAATTTCTGCTCTGAAATGGTTGAAGCATATTCAAGCAAACTTTATGGGAATGATGTATGGATGGTCTTGTACAAAGATTGCTCATTTCATTCCGATTCGACAAAAAACAGGGCCACAAGCACAGAACATGGTTTATCATTGAACCCTATGGAAAATCACATTTTCATCTTCTGCTCTAAAACCACAGAAGCGAAGTCAACCAAACTTTACAGGAATGATGTACAGAAGGTACTTTACAAAAATTGCTCAATTCATTTCGATCAGACAAAAAACATGGCCTCAAGTGCAGAACATAGATTAACATTGGAGCCAGTATGAGAAAACCATCCTTTTCAGCATCTTCTCTGAAACAATTAAAGCAAATTAGACTAAATGTATAGAAGGTCTTTTGCAAAAATTACTCATTTCAATAGAATCAGACAAAAAACATGGGTGCTACTTGAGAACATAGCTAAACATTAGACCCCATTGGTAAAAAACATCATTTTTGGTCATGCATGGCATAGAAGCATTTTGTCAGGTCTCAGTCTCTGAGCCTGTAGTTTATTAAAAAATTCTCCAAACAAAAATTTTACCTTATTGTCTGGGACTAATATAACACTTATATTATTATGTTTACTAAATATAAATAAGGCCATAATAAAAGAGAAAGAAAAAAATGACCCCTTTCAAGTTGTTAGACCTTGAAATATATTTTTCTGCTAAACATGACCATGTTCCTGTGCTAACAAGTATGCAGGATTTATTCTCCCATCTACAGTTGTACACATATTCCCAGACTACCCCCCCCCCTTTGTTAGGCCTTACATGAAGATACCACCATGTCCACAACTGGCTTCAGTACGATATGGTGTATTAATATGCTCGATGATGAAGCTGGCTGAAATAACAGTAGAGAGATATGGTACAAACGACAAGCACACGTTTCAGCTCCAGCAAACTAAAATGTGAAATCTGCTCCGTCTCGGCCTCAACGTTATTCAAGTGCATACAAGTAAAAGCACAGGGGCTCGTGAACTAATTTTAGAACGATATATATGCTCAAGACCCAATGAAAACAACAGTTGTTTTCATTGGGTCTTGAGCATATATATCGTTCTAAAATTAGTTCACGAGCCCCTGTGGTAGAAGCTGAATCGAAAACTTGTGGGATGAAACGTAAAAAAACAATACGTGTTTGTTTAATTATTTAATGAACATCATTTCCGACGCATAGAGACAGTATTTACGATCGAGACAAGGTGAACATCGAGTCCCGCATTTTGAACCTGTGAATGAGTTCTTTCCCTTCGAAGGATCACTCGTGCGTTTGATAACAATGGACAAGTAAAAAATTCTTCGAAGGTCAATAAATAAATCATAAAAAGAAAATGGTTCTGCTATGACATAACTTAATGGTAGGGCTCAAATGAAAGAGCTTTTTGGTGTGCACAAGCATTCTGCTAAGCCCTTGAACAAATATTGGCGGTTCCGCTGCCATTGACGATTTTATCGACGATTTTGGCCTACGGCGCATCAGATTGCCGAAAACGCGAAAATAACCATCGTTCAGCAAATATTTGGATAAGGGCTTACTGATTTCACAAATTAATAACTCCTGACGTCGCTACTTGTAAAATTTCAACACATACAATGGTGCCTATACACTTTCTTTTTCCCTCTGCAAAATCGATGTACAGTTATCCGGATTTTTCTCGTGTCACTGCGGTCTAGGGGGTGGGGCATTTGTAAAAAGAAATTCTGTCAATTAATGTTTTATTTAATTATTTTTTATGTTTCTTATATCGAAGTATTCACTAAAACTGATCTTGTGGCCTAATGAAATCGAGCATACGAAAAGGGGGTGAAAATGGACCGGAATTGCCTTAACCTACCTGCGTATTCCAAATCGTTGCCAGTCTTCACAAATATATGAACAAAACACATCAGTGTATTGTTTTCTTTTTAAAAATAGGACATTCTTTTTTCAATTATATCTGTCGTGTAGCCGTGTTTTTCTTTAAATATTTTAGAACTAAAGATATTAATTATTTAAAATAAACAATATGGTAGTATATATATATGATATAAAACAATGCATTATAAATAGATAAGGTGGCGACATTAGACGTGAATGAAACATAACATACGTGTATTGTCTTGCAATCGTTAAAATATATCAACATTTTTTTTTCTTTCAGGTTCATTTATCTATAGTTTTTTTTTTCTCTTCATTATGAAATGTACAAAATAATACTCGATTATTCCGATTCCAATGGTGTCAAAATAGTTTTGGTGCCACAAAATCCCGTAAACACATGAAGTTCTATACCCATGGTTTATAATAAAACCACGTTTTCTAATAAACTAACACGTTTATAAACTGACAAATATGCTGTTGACATTATTTATTGCGTATTATACACTGTACTAGGCAGAAAATGCTGAGAATAAATTAAATGTTACTGTATTTGAACAAATAAGTCACGATTTACAACTTGATCTTTCCTTCTGTGCATTGGTGTCGGAATTTTTTAAAGAAACTGAACGTTAGGGGATGTTTATAAATGGATAAACAAAGGAAATAAACACTCCGATATTCCACGAGTATAGCTGTTATGATACTTAAGTCCTTCTTTCTTCTCCTTCGTATATGTTTTGAAAACTAGTATGGTTTTCGTAGCCCGATCAGTCAGTTCCTAAATCCGATTAGTTAGGCAACGCAAAAAAGCCCGAAAAGTCCGTTACCATTCCGCTCTGTGTTATAGAGGCCGTCAATTTTAGGTCAAAAATGTATTTGACGTTTCAGTTCTTAATACATGTTTACATTGGCATTCAAGTTTCGAAAAAAATGAATAAGAAGACATTATCGACTAGGAAAATCAATATGCAAATATTTTCAGTAATTGTAGAGCTTGAATACGAAACAAATACTGGCACCTACTTTGTCAATCAGAGCTTCAATGTAAACAAAGAAAAAAAACCGTAAGGATCCACTAGCAGATATATTGTAATCTTATTTGGTCATTTTGATCTTATCATGATCTTGACAAGCTTAACACAATTTTGTTTAGACTGCGTAAGATATTCAGTCGTATTTTGAAGATAATTACTTTCAAGGACGATCAAGACCTGTTCAGTTTTTCAAGATCAAACAAGATAACTTCAAGGGCGATCAAGATTTGTTAAGTTTGTCAAGATGAAACACGATCAAATCGGGATCTTGTTTGATCTTATCAAACTGAATTTGTCTTGATTGTTCCTAAACGGAATTAACAAGTGTGTCTTGTTTAATCTGGAGCTGTCTTAACACGTCTTGATCGTCCTTGAAATCAAATGATTTGAAAAACAACTTAAAATCTTACACTGTCTTAACAAAACTTTGTTAAGTCTGTCAAGATCGCCATAAGATCAGAATGGCCAAACAAGATCAAAACATATCTGCTAGTGATCGTACAAATTCTTTTTTTTTCTCATCAACATTCAATTCCCTGATTTCTTCAAATGTAGGTTATAACAAAATAAAATAATCAAACACAACTGTCAAATTCCAAGAAGCAATATGACAGAGAAGATGGAATTTTTTTAGCGATTTTATTTAAATTAAGCACATACAGGGGTTTTCAAACTGTTTTGACATTGCTTTTCATGTACATTTCAGAGAACTTTGATGCAAAAAAAACGATTTGCTTCCCCATTAGTTGAAAATATAGGGTCTGTTTTACAAACAATATCAGTTAACAAGTAGATATTATCGGCCTTCTTGTTAGTGCGCTCATCTAGCGCTTGAGGGTCTTAAAAAAGGAGTTCTATCACATCATAGTTTCAAGATGATTTGTATGATCGAAAGGCAAATGTATACTGGCGGTGTCTGCTGAAATTTGTGATGATTCAGGACCAAACCCTTCATTAATTTTTTGGGTCTGATTTTTTTTTCCGTAATGCGATAGTGTTCTACCAGCAGATCCGTAATGTAATAGTGTTCTACCACTAACTTCCTTTTGATGGTAAACAGAATAGCGTCGAGCACCCCTTGCACCATCATTGTCTTTTTCTTCCCTTCCATGATTGTGGTCATGGAGTTGGTAGTCTACCTGTATTGGGTTTCATTTGTATGTTTATTAAACTGCATATTTTAGCATGTAATTGTAATTTTCAGCCACTGTAAATGTTTCCTGTTATCACCCTTTTTTCATACTACAATGTTATTTGAATATAGATTTTTTATTCTATTCTAAAGTCTATAGACTTTGATTTTTGTTCCTTGTTCCTTCAGCATTCTACTGCCGTTGTTTTATGTGCATTTAGAAGTAGTCTTTCAAAATAAATGCAAAGACAAATGACCATTGGACATATGACAGTGAAAGTGCTTGATGTAACTGGGAATCTTGATAAGGTCAAATAAATAACAAAATACCGTAATAACTGTAAATTTATTTTCTACATATGCGCATTTCGATATCTTATGTTTCATCAGTGCAGATCACACCAAACATTTGGAAGTCCATTAACCAAAAAACGTGGTAAAGTTGATAGAGAACAAATAACCAAAGGGATCTAAATAGAAAAGGAAAAAATCAGCTAAGGACAGAGCTATGCACGAGGGAGATACTCCGTAGTTTTAAACAAAGTTTTGTAAAATTTAGATATTGCCTGTTTAAATAAAATCGGTTTTTTGGTCAGCATCGAAGAACTGACTACTGGGTTGGTGAATACCCTCGGGGACTAACAGTCCACCAGCAAAGGCATTGTGCCAGTGGTAATAAATAACAAAATACCGAAGTTACTGTAAATTTATTTGCTGCATATGCGCATTTCAACAACTTATGTCTCATTAGTTCAGATCAAACCAAAACATTTGGAAGTCCATTAACCAAAAACGTGTAAAAGCTGATAGAGAACAAATACCCAAAGGGATCTAAATAGAAAAGCCAAAATTCAGCCAAGGACAGAGCTATGCACGAGGGGATACTCCTTAATTTTAAACAAAATTTTGTAAATGTATGGCGTGTTATACTATAATGAGCGAAAGCATAAACCCGACAGGAATGCAGTTTGGTAAAGTTATACCCACCTTTTAAGATCAGATTCTTCTCCGAATACTGCAGAAGGCTAACTCGAAAGTCCCGTTTTGATTTATTGCTAACGCCGTCGACAGAGATGCATTGATTTTTATATGTCATGAAGAAATTTTTTTTAAATGTTTGACACAATTGAACAAGTTTAATTGTTTAATTTGAACTCTTGAACCAAAGAAGCATCGTTATTAAAACGACAATTTATTGTGTATTTTTGAAAATTATATGCAACCAAATGCACCGGATTCTAGGCTGGCAAATAAGAATCATTACAATTTAACAACAGATGGGGAAAAAGAGTTGAAATTTCAAATATCACCGTAAGTTGTACCTGTATCTATTTGCCTTCCATTTCAGGAATTAGTTCAGAAAATAAGTGTATATTGGGACAATGGTACATATTTGAACCCCTCAGAAAAAGTCTTTTATTTCATACTTTATACGGGACAACACAAGAAAAACTCTTGAACCTTTATTCTTTTGTATCTTAATAGTGTTTGTATCAGTAAAGACAATGAGTTGTATTGACCGGAATCAAACTTTATCTCCAGTTTTTATTTTTGATCAGCATGTCACACTTTCAGACTAGACTTGACAGTTATCTGATTCGCCAGGTCTGTTACTTGTATGAATTTTGTTGATAGCATGTGCATCGACATCTGGACAGGACACGATTGTAAATTTAAAATAGGTCTGCGTTATCTGATCATATCTTTCGTCAATAAAATAAATCCATTGAGAACTTAAATTTCTAAATTTCCTCAGTCCTTAGTTGATTTTTGGATTATTATTTAGATCATATTGGTAATTTGTTCTCTATCAGCTTTTTTAATATCTCTAAGTTTATGGTCTTTCAAATGTTTAGATTTTATCTGCACTGAAGAGACATAAGTTGTCGAAATGGCAATATCCAGAAGTTAAATTGACATTAGGTATTTGTTACTACTGGGTCGATACCTCTGCTAATGACTGTGAATCCCCAAGGGTATTCACTAGCCCAGTAGTTAGTTATTCGGTACCGACCTGAATGTCGATTTGTAATCTTGCAATATCTGAATTATTGAAAATTTTGTAAACTAAGGGAATCTCCCTCATGAAAAACTCCGTCCTCCGTAGCTGATTCTGGTTTCCTGGTTTCTGTTTGTTTTTTTTTATTTTGAGTTTGATTTTTCTTCCGTAGTGCGACAGTGTTCTACCAGCAGGCTAGGCTCCTTGAGCTAGCCGGCAGTTTAGCGGCGAGCACCTCTTGACCTATCTTTCAAAATTACGTATTGTCTTTTTCTCTCCTTTCAAGATTGTGGTCATTGAGTTAGAAGTCTACCTGTATTGGGTTTTATTCGTATGTTTTTATACAAAAGGGAAACGGGACAGAGAAAGGGGAGGTTTGGGTACCCATAAACCGGTTTAACCATACAGCTGGCTTTTGCTAGTGCCGGTACCAAGTTCGGCTGCCCCGAGTTCCTATCGTTGTCTACGTTTGTCTTTTGTCTTATACGTGTTTTTCTTGTGTAGTTCCCTTGCAAATTGTTGCATGTTATTTCAATTTTCAGCCATTGTAGGTGTTTCCTGTTATCCATTTTTTTAACATTTCCTATTTAGATGATATTGATTTATTTGTTCTCTATCAGCTTTTTTTTATATCATCTAGTTATGTCTTCCAAATTTTTAGATTGTATCTGCACTGAAGAGACATGAGTTGTCAAATGGCAATATGCAGTAATTAAATTGACAGTAAGTTCTGTATTAAAAATCTCCTTAAGGTAAAGATTCCGATCCTTAGCATCTAAACCTTTTTACAACACTGAAATTATAAAAGAACAAATAAAAATGCCAAAACTTTAGGTATTTCCCTTTTTTATCAAAGCATTTTCATCGCTTCTTTCAAAACCTTTTAAAACTTAGGCAAACTTTATTCTACAAAAATGTTCATGGGTTTTTATTCTTATTTTTAAATTTTTAATCACAATCTTTAACCTAAATGTTTTTTTTTTACCTTTTACCTTTGTTGGACTTAAGGGGGCGTAAGTCCAGCTTATTAAAGCTAAAGAAAAAAAAAACAAATTGGATTGGAAAATTTGTATTAAACTACGCGTATACCAACGTGAAAATGAAATATTAATATATTATGTTATTATATAATTGTTAAACGCTTTTTTTACATACACTTTGCAATCCTAGACCCGTTTTGTCGCGGGATATAATATTGTTTTATGAAATCGTTAAGTTAGGGAGTTACTATTGTACTATTTTCTTTCGCAATTTTCATATATTTGTCATCGAAAAAAATCGAGGTCGAGCAAAAAAGGAAATACTTTCAACACGTCAAAAGTTACATTTCAACAAGTTAAATGATTCTCTTACAGACATTAAGAAGTTGTGTTTTTTTTTTTTTATTTTGTTTTGTTTTTTGTTGTTTTTTTTTTCACTCTATATTTAACTTGTCTCATATTTAAATTTGTTTTTTAAATATGAGACAAGTTTAATACAAAAAGAACAATTGACAGTGTTGCTATTTTAGAAAGAAAACAGTTATTGCAATACAGAGATAAAAAGAAAAAAAACTCAAGCATCCCCTTCGTTACAACTTTCTATCCAAGATCTGTCAGCCATTACGCAGGACTGCATGAAAGCTCTTCATGTATGACCTAAAATGAAATTCCTTTTTCCTGAACCCCCACTTGTTTCATTCTGATGACCCAAGAACTTGAAGGACATGCTCGTAAGAGCAAAACTTAAATCACAAGAAAAAGGACAATTTAAGACCTGTCGAGATAAACGTTGTCTTCTTTGCAAATACAGTGCCACAAAATCAACTTTCGAAAGCTCAGCAACTTAGGGAACCACAAAATTTTCGGAAATCTATCCTGTAAATCTGAAAATGTAATATATATATGATAACATGCTCCATATGTCAACAGCAGTATATTGGTGAAACAAAGAACTCCCTCAATTTTCGCATCAATTTACATTGCAATCACATCCAAAAAAAAAGAAAAATCACAGGCTACAGCGATCCATTTTAACACCACTGGACATAGCTTGACTGACATGCAGGTTGTGGCCATCGACCAAAATAGATCTTGAAACGAGACCCAAAGACAGGCAAAAGAACGATCCTGGAAGCAAAAACTTAAATTTAGCATGAACAAAGCCTAAATCTGCTGCCCCTACCCATTTTGTAATTTTTTTTTTGTTGTTTTTTTTGTTTTGTTTTTGTTTGTTTTTTTGTTTTTTGTTTTGTTTTTTGTTTTTGTTATATTATCATATTTTGCTCTATAGCCGTTAGAGTAGTAAGAATTTTGTAAGATGCTATGTACAGACACTGACAAAATTATCTTTTCCCTTCTCATTTTTATTTGTAGTTAACAGCGTCCATGATGTAGCTGTCGATACTTTGTTTATTTTTTTGTATTATAGTCTTTGTAAATAGGTTTTATTTCACTGTGTTTTTTACATTTTATTGTGTTTTGATAAAGAGCCGGATAGGTCTCGAATAATCAATTTTTAAATGTGTGTACTGTTCACTTCAGTCTACTGCCTTGTAATAATCTCACGAAGTATGTATCTTTAAGATCCAGTACTAAATTAATTAAATTAATTACGTTTCGTAGTGTAGTTTTTTGTAAATAGTTTATTGTTTTCTTATATTCTATGTTGTTTTTAAGAAAGACACGGATAGAGTTGAAATATAAACAGTATTATACTCGTGCTATTCATATTGTTCAAACTGAAAGTGTATAAATGAAGCACAGTGTGTGTATCTATTTAGATCTAGCACAATAGGGACTTTGGGTGTTTTTGCTTTGTTTTATGTTGTTTATATATATATATATATATATATATATATATAT
>MJUU01061851.1:14684-35809 GCA_002080025.1 Modiolus philippinarum | reverse complement strand
TATTTTTGAAACTTTATTTCCGTGATTACAACTTCCTAGTAATGAAAACTGGAAAGTATTTTACTTTGTTGGTAGAGTTTAGATAGTTTTCTTATGATATTTTCATATATTATCGTGATATCTGTCATTTATTTTTGTGAAGTGGGAGTTTTATTGAAGTCTCGATGGCGGCGCGATTTCACGAGAATTAGCTTGTTGCCAATCTCTTTAATTATACATTGTATGTCTCTTATATAATCATTCCCAGGACAAAAAAAAAATAAATAAAATAAAAATCTTGCTGGATCATTGATTTTTTTTTTTCGAATATCAAAATTATTCAAGATTGTGATGACTGGTGTTTTTGAAGATGGTCTCTTCAGTTTTATGCTTCTAGTGAACGGATCACTTTCAAATTTTAGTATGATGTTTCTTGGCACATTCTTAAGAACTTTTTTTTCTAATTCTTGGCCCATCTGTATCCGTTTCAGAAAAAGGGGTCAAAAAGAGGTTAAATTAGGTATTTTCGTGTCTGTGGACAGCATAACTTTGGATGTAATGAATGGATCATTTTCAAATTTTAGTATGATAAGGTTTCTTGCCACAAGCTGAAGCCCGGTTCTTAATTTCAAGTTTCTGGCCCCACCCGTTTCAGAAAAAGGGACTAAAAAGGGGTTAGATTTGGTGTTTTCACAAATTTGAGTGTAGAATCTTTATTCTATATTGCATTTTGATGGGTTTTCTTTCAGTGTACTCCTATTTATAAGGAAATTTCAAATCAAGTGTATACTACAATGTAGACGGATTTCACATGGCATGTTCCTTTATAAGGTAAATTGGGCCCAAAAAGGGAGAATTTCAAAAATTTTAATTTTTAAATTTTTATTCCAATTTTGATGCAGTTTTTTGCAATGGATTTTAATGAAAAATTGACATTGTGCTGCACCATAGATTTTTTTATATTAAACTTGTTTCCTTTCCCAGCTAAGAGGGGCCAAATAGGGTCAAAATGGCAAATATGTGGATTACCTAAAACTTTGACTTTTCATCCGATTTCGATGGATTTTTTTCTTTGGATTCCTCTCATCGTAAGTTAGTATTCAAGGGATTTGCATAGCTCTTACCATTTCCAAGCTAAAAGGGTTAAAGGGGCCAGAATTGCAATTTTCAGAAATATGTGATATGATTGATTTTCAGGGGTGGGAGGCTTGGGCGAATTTGTCTAGAAAAAGTCAATCTCAAGCAAATTATATATTTTCACAAAATGTCACATCATTCAAAATCATTATTTGTATTTGCCTATTTTTTTTTCTATTCAAAAAGGATATATAGAATTGCTCTTGTCCGTCCGTCCGTCACACTTTGGTTTCGGATAATAACTTGAGTTTGCTGTGAAGGAAAGATTAAATATTTTAGTACAATATTACTATTCATAAAATACAGGTCAAGATCGATTTTCATCGTGATCAGATTTTTCTAGAGTAATTTCCCTTGAATAATGCAAAATCTGTAAATTTTATGGTACAGTGCAGTTCTAATCAAAGCATTAGGAAGCCTATTACACGAAATATGTGTAAAAGCTGAAAGAAAAAGTATAACCAAAAGGATCTACATGAAAAGCCAAAATCAGCACAGGACAGAGCTATGGATAAATTAGTTACTACTTGGGTTCACAGTGTTTCAAGTTAGACCTTACAAAATGTATACCAAAATTCTTCCCAACCATTACTTTTCTCAAATTGACAGAAGAATAGCTATGGACATGATGATATGGATAAGGGAGTTACTACATGTACTTGGGTTCACAGTGTTTCAAGTTAGACCTTATACCAAAATTCTTCCCAGCCGTTACTTTTTTAAAATTGACAGAAAAATAGGTCTATTAAACTTTATCAATAGCTGCAGTATTTGGATGAATGATTTAATTCATAATAGCTATTGATTAATTTTAAAAGGCCTGTTTATACACCCATCAAAAGACAGACGTATTATGGTATACCCTCCGTCCGTCCGTTAATTGTTTCCAGAGTTTTTTTCTGAAACCGCTTGACATATTGATTTATATATCTGGGTGAGATACAGATCAAGTTCGAATTGGGGTCCTGTCGGCCCTTGGACTTAGTGAAATTTTGAAAAATATAGGTTTCCGAAGTTTTTTCTGTAACCGCTTGACACATTGATTTGATATTTGGTATACGAGTATGGTATACAGTACAGGTAGAGACATATGATAATAGATGTCCCAATAAGACATGATGTCAGACATGTCCGACAGATGTCCCAGTCAGACTAATCCCCTGCCGTTAATTAGGCTTAAGGGTCATAAAACATGGGTCATAAAATAATTAATATACCTGACTGGTGTGGTCATTTAGTGATAAGTCAATGCTAATCCCTTACAATCATTTTAATAAATTTTAAATGCATTTTTTAATTATATTTTAAAAAATTGATAATTATCTAATATTTAGATTAATCAATAATTTGATAAGTTTTGCATTTATTTGATTTTTTATTTCAACTTGTAAAAAAATAAGCAGTAAAAATTAATTCTACACCTAATAATTATGCATGTATAATTAAGAAATTTAGAAATTTCAAATGAATTTTTCTATTTTCTATGTAGATATAATTTTTTTGATACAAAAAAAAAATAAAAATAAGTATCTGCAAATCATAATCCATCAAAAATTGTTAAAATGTAAGAAATTTCTTGCTAATTGAATAAAAGTTGATGAGATTTGTATTAGTATGAAAAGAGTCATGATTTGTGTCTTATGTAAAAAAAAATACAACTTATTAACAAAATGATTAATATTATTTTCTTTTGGTTTTCTTTTTAATAATTATTATCTGTTTTAAAATTAAATATGGTATATACAATAGATGTAAAACAAGTAATAAAACTGATCACCTACACCCTAATTAAAATCAGTGAAGCAGAAGGCCTATTTTATGACCCGTCATAAAATTGTCAGATTTGGTGTTTGGGACATGTCTGACAGGGACATTTGTCATCATATGACTCTGCCTGTACTGTATCTTGGTGAGATACAGATCAAGTTCAAATTTTGTTCCGGTTGGTTGATTTTGTACAGAGTTAGGGCCCGTGGACTTTTGAAAAATATAGGTTCCGGAGTTTTATCTGTGACCCCTTGACATATTTTGTGCATGTTGCGTATTGATTTGATATTTGATATACAAGTATATCTAGATGATATACAAATCAAGTTCGTTGTCGTCCGTCCGTCCATCAACAATTTCAAAAATCTTCTCCTCTGAAACCATTGGGCAAATTGTAACCAAACTTGGCCTGAATTATCACCAGGATATGCAGTTACAAAATTGTGTTCGATTAATCAGAAGACCTAACAAGATGGCAGCTGCTACTAAAATTAGAAGATGGGGGTAAATTGCTGTATTTTGCAAATAACCGGAAAACCGTAACAGATACCAAAAATCTGACTGGGGTGTAAATGAGCAGCATGGCAAGAAAGAAGATGAAGGTTAAGTGTAAAATGCTGAAATGATTGGTGTTGAAAATAGTTTGTTGACTGCCATTTTCAAAATGGCCGCCAAAATTCAACATTGTCCGATTTCAATGAAATTTGGTTTCCAAATATATATATTGATGTTGCGACTTCAAAACCGGTGTCGAAAATTGTTCATTGACCGCCATTTTCAAAATGTCCACCAAAAAAGTCGGAAAAATTTATCATTGTCTGACTTCAATAAAATTTGGTTTCCAAATAGATATTGATGTTGCTACTTCAAAACCTGTGTTGAAAATTGTTTGATGACAGTATGGTCTTAAAAAGTGTTATTGACCGCTATTTACAAAATGATGTCTCGACTTCAAACTGGTGTCAAAAGTGGTCCTTGGCAAGAACGTTTTTTGTCAAAAAAAGCCCAACAAAGACATATAGTAAAACATGATCAGACTTTAAATGCAGTTCAAGATATTGGTTTGTTCGAGCTAGCCTACCAAAGTTAGAGAGACTGAAGTTCAACTGCATAACTTACAATGTTAGCTTCGAATTCATTGTGGCAAATAAAAACCAGGTGAGCGATACAGGGTCCTGGGAGCCTCTGTTTTCTGTAACTGCTTGACATATTGATTTGATATTTGGTATATGAGTGTATCAGTTGAGATACAGATCGTTTTAGTTTGGTCCTGGTTGGTTGATTTTGTACGTAGTTAGGGGCCTTGGACTTTGTAAATTTTTGCAAAAAACATCAGTTTCTCCATCTTTTCTTTACAATGCGTGAATATGTTGATTTGATATATGGTATATGATTGTATGTTTATAAATTACTGATTGAGTTTAAATTTAGTTCCTTTTGGATGATTTTTGTGGACATCTTCTCCAAAATCGCTGCTTGGATTTGGATGAAATGTTACACAGTTGTACAGTTGTAGTACACCACCTGTGCATGAAGTAATATTGTTGCTGTGCAAAATTTTGAAAGAGGGATAATTTGTCAGAATTATTCTGGAAAAAAAAGGGGGGGGGGCAACTTTCTCAGCGCATATTCTCCGAAACTTCTGCTTTGATTTTGATGAAATGTAACACAGTTGTAGTACACTACCTGAAGATGTGCAAGAAATATTGGTGCTGCCAAATTTTGAAGGGGACATAATTTGTGGTGTGAACCTTGTCACAGCATGTTCTCCTAAATGGGTACGTATACTTGGATATTGATGAAATGTTGCACAGTTGTAGTTTACCACCTGTAGATGTGCATGAAGTTTCTGTCTGTAATTTTGAAAGGGTTGATTGATTGATTGAATATTGTTTAACATCTACTCAGCAATATTTCAGCTATATCAAGACGAGAACAAGTTTTTTTTAATAAATAATCACTTTGGGGTATGGAAAGGGCCATGTGACGGGAAATTCTGACTGCCACTGGAAAAGTAGGGTGAAAACGAAAAGGGCGGAGAATTTAGCCTTGTAGCCGATCACCTACGGACCACCCAAAAAAAAGCTTGCTACAAGGGTTCTTTAACGTGCAGGAAGCGTGGCATTTCTTCCAACACGTGGACCTGAGTTTACATCCCATCCGAAAGATGGGTTGTGTATTTATTAATCCCGCACAACCACGGAATGGGTCCTATTTCTATATCCCGGGACCCTCGGGGTCAGCCCCCGCTTAGGAGGGGTCACACCCCGCAAGCCGGAGATGCTAGGTCCTATTTCTATATCCCGGGGTTCCCTCGGGGTCCTCTGTTAGGAAGCTCAGAGGATGCTGCGGGCCTATTCATAAGCCGGGACCGCGCACGGCGGAATTTTGAAAGGGGGGTAATAAGTCTTTGAATATTTTCTGGAAAAAGGGGGCGAACTTTGTCGGCTCATATTCTCCAAAACAGCTGCTTGGATTTTGATGAAATGTTACACAGTTTTAGTTCGCCACCTGAAGATGTGCATGAAATAATATGGGTGCTGCCCAAATTTTGAAGGGGAGATAATTTGTTTTGAATATTTTCTGGAAAAATGGGTGGGGGTGTGAACCTTGTCAGTGCATGTTCTCTTAAACGGGAACTTTGATATTGATGAAATATTGCACAGTTGTAGTATACCATCTGAAGATGTGCATGAAATTATTTATATAGATTCTGTCTGAAATTTTGAAGGGGAGATAAATAGTCTTTGAATATTTTTTGGAAAAAAGGGGGGAGGTATTTTATTGTGTCCATATTTGTACTATGTCCACAACTGTACTGTGTCCAAACACACTTAAATTTACACTTGCCATATTGATTCAGGGTTCAAGTAGGGGTATACCTGAGTGTCAGCGGTGACAGCTCTAGTTGTTAAATTGTTGCATGTTGGTAAGGCACATATTCTGTTTTATTGTTTTTTTTTCAAGTTAAATTTTGTTGTGGTCCAATAATGCCATAAAGTTCGAGTTGACTGTGGACGGGCGTATCATGCACTTTTGGCGCAGCAATTTATTGTCTTTTATCTTGTAAAACTGTTTGAGCAACTAGAAAGCATTTTTGTATAAGATCTCACTTGAAATACTGTAACAAAATTTTCAGAAAATTAGATATTGCAAGTTTCAGAATAAGGAAATTTGTAAACCCATATACATTGTATACTTTGTAAGTCAAGTGCAATCACTACCATTGGCTAATGGGCGAGGGTATCTTTTGTGATCAGCAGATCACATTTTCTAGTTTAATCATATTCTGTTGCTGTGCAAGAAAGTTTCTATTTTAAAGTTCATTTGTGTAATTTATTTTCAGTTTTGTAACCTCTTCCTGTGACGACTTTAGGGACCGACCATTCAACCTGAAGGAATTAACATTATTTTTTTGGGCAGAAAGCCTCATTCAGAAATTTTTTTTTCATCATTTTGGCAGCCAAAATATTTTTTTCACATAAAATCAGATCCAAAAAATTTTTTTAGAAAAAAAAAACATAGCCCCACCCTTCAGGTTAAATGGTCCGTACCTTAGAAACTTTAAGAATGTATATGGTACGGTGCTGTAGTAATCTGAAGACATTTATGTCTCTGGTTAATAACTTTAGTTCGAGCTGACGGGACGTATTATGGTATACCGGTGTTCCATTCATCAACACAAATGGGACTTTCAATATCCCAGAAATGCATAAAATGTCATTTTCCGTCCACACGTCACAGTCTAACCGGATAATGCTTAATTTTTCTTTAAACTTTGCAAGATTATCGAGTATGACAGAAGAAAACTTTTTTTAAGATCATTTTTTCTTTTCCAAAGTTATGGAACTTTGAATTTTCGGGAAAAAAGTAAATTTCGTCTTTATTATTGAAAACCTTGATATTCTTTTATTGTGTCGCCTGCACCTAGTGCAGGACAAACACACATAGGGATCACTGTCCGTCTGCGTATGGCTAAAAAATTTTAAGCATTGTCCGCATCTCCTCCTAAACCGTATGGCATTTTTCAACGAAACTTGCAGGAATGCTTCAGTATATATTGAAGATATGCACCATGCATTTTGTTTTTCTTTAATTTTATATTTTCCAGATTTTACACTGTTTTTGGACTTTGTCATTTTAGCTTACTGGAGTCTTGAGGGTACGTCTCCATTATCCGCAACTCCTCCTAAACCGCTTGGCACTTTTCAACCAAACTTGCAGGAATGCTTCAGTATATATTGATGATGTGCACCATGCATTTTGTTTTTCATTAATTTTGTTTTTTCCAGATTCAATGCTGTTTTTGGACTTTGTCATTTTAGTTTATTGGAGTCTAAGGATATGCCTCCATTATCCTCAACTCACGATAAATGGCTCTGTATGTTTCTATCAAACTTGGAGGGGTGCATGACTCAGGTTAATGTTTGTGCTAATGTTCATATCTGAGAAACTACATGTGGCACGTCAATCATCTTTGGTCAGTGGATGCGTCTAAGAGAGTGATGCTGCTTCAGATGATAATTTGGTCACCCTGACCTACATTTTACGCTTCAGTGACTCGGGTTATAGTTTATTTTAAGGTTCATATCTGAAATACTACATCAATCACCTTTGGTCAGTGGATGCATCTTGAAGAGTGATGCTAGCGCTGCTTCAGATGATATTTGGGTCACTCTGACCTACATTTTATGCTTTCATGACTTGCAAGGTTCACATCCGAGAAACTACTTGAGGCCCATCAATCAGCTAAGGTCAAACAGAATTTGGGAATTAAATTGCTATAGGCGAGGGTATTATCTGTCGTTTCCGTCTGCTCCCATCTTGTTATCATAGAATTTTGATAGATTAAGTTTGTGGACGCTAATTCTCCCACAACTTTCATTGGATTTCAACCAAATTATAAGCCTCTAGTTTGCGCTTACACTGTGGAAAGTGTCAGACATCGAAACATTATGTGTCTACTGTATGCTGATTCCGGAAATTTCACAGTTGATTGAATGTATGGCAAGCTATATTATATTTAATCAACGTAAATTATCCTATAAATTTTATATTGCTCAGGTATTAACGTGGAAGTACCCAAACTGCACAGTGTACCCATATTGCACCAATCTATAATCGTCATAATCAGATATTAAAAACCATGCAATTTGACAATTTATGACATCTTAAAACTGTTGTATAAATCAAAAACGAAATTCGATAAGGGCGGAAGCTGAGCTCGCTTTTTTGGCAGTGCCATTTCCATATTATATATAATAGTTAAAGAATGTTGTGGAAAATTAATCTAATTTAAGTACATGTACGTCAGAAAAAAAGGTGGTCATGATACCTCAGCGCAGCAGAAAGGTGCTTTGTACTTTAACCATACATTTTGTTTGGAAGCAAATAAATCGGCTTTATTGCTTTAAAACAAACACTGACTTAAACATGTTATAAACCATCATAATCAGAATATACATAATGTACAAGTCGTAAATGAAAAGGTTGGTATCCCAACATTTAGATATTTTTTTCTTATCTTAATTTATTCAAGCAACATACATTATATGTATTATTTTTTGTTCTAGATATGAAACAAAAGTTCTAACATTTATTTTGAGACATTATTATGTTGATCACTGATTTGATTATGTCATTTAAATTAAGAGTGATCGATCTTTTGTCACTTTAATTTTACATGTAAATGTATTTTCTACCGACTTATATTAAAAGAAATAGATGAATATAAAAACATAAGGTCTAATTGTGTAACTGACTATATTATGGTCAGTTACACAATGTGAATACATATCCATATAAAATTAAAGAAAATGAATTGATTAATATGAGGTAAATCATTCTTGAGTAAATACTTAGCGGTAAATAACTAGTAAATGTGCTTAGGAATCGAGACATTTAAAGAGATACAAAGGCATTACCAAGGACTAAATTGTCTAGAATAAAAAGCAAAATGCTCGTTACATGCCTTAAATTCATCAATGATGGTAAATTAAATCAATACCCGATTGAAACGGATGTTTTGCACGCAATAAAGTGGTTTAATATATATCAAAATACCGAAGTAACTATTAATTCATTTTCTGCATATGCGCATTTCGACAACTTATGTCTCATCAGTGCAGATAAAACCAAAACATTTGGAAGTCCATTAACCAAAACGTGTAAAATCTGATGGAGAACAAATAACCAAAAGGGTCTAAATAGAAAAGCCAAAATTCAGCTAAGGACAGAGCTATGCATGAGGGAGATACTCCTTAGTTTTAAACAAAATTCGGTAAAATTTAGATATTGCAAATTTAAATAAAATCGGTTTTCGGGTCAGCACCGAAGTACTGACTACTGGGTTGGTGAATACCCTCGGGGACTAACAGTCCACCAGCAGAGGCATCGGCCCAGTGGTAATAAATATCAAAATACCGAAGTAACTATTAATTCATTATCAGCATATGCGCATTTCGACAACTTATGTCTCATCAGTGCAGATAAAACCAAAACATTTGGAAGTCTTTAACTCATTATTTCATTTATTCAAGATATTTTCCCAGGACAGATTTTACAGAACAATTGGAAACCCGAACAAAAAAAAATTCCAAAAATATAGTGTTAACCCCACATTAATATGTCTTATCAGCTTATAACGGTCTATAACATACAATGAAGACTCAGAATATTTAAATTTTGCTGAGAACAAAATGTTTTCGTTTTGTCTTGCTTGTATGCGTTCATGTCTAATAACTCAATTTTCGAACTAATGCCTTTTTTTCATTTTTTTTAAATGTTACTTATATTTTATACATAAAGATATATGAAAGGTTAAAATTTAACCGTCGGTTGTTTGAATCAACCTGCAAATGGCACAGGGAATGGAGGGAGTCACGTTTCGTTTAAATATCATTTAAATCATTAAGAAAAACATTTTACAACTCAGAAATGACATTTCTTTTCACTTGATAGTTATATTTTTAAACATTTTAAATGGTCGGCAATCATCGCATTCACACATTTGAAAAATATAACTATGTTTAATATAGGAATGTCATTTGTAACTCGATGTAGTTGTGCAATCTATATATCCTTAAAACACAATTTACATTAATTTTAGTATATATTTCATTATGGACATCACTCGGATGGTTCCCGTATATATGTCATAAATATAAATACAGGACAGACATATAAAATATTATATCCATGAAATATTGGTTAAAAACAATCATGTTTCATATCTTCAAACACTATTAATTGTATGTCTAAAATTGTTCTCTTAAATGAAAAAGTAAGACTAACCAAAATTGCTTTTGAAAATATTTACCGTAAATGAATGAAAAAAACAATAAACAATTTGTTAATTTACGTAAAACTTTATATTTTTAGTGGCCGTGTGCACAGCAGCTTGTAGACAAAATAGTGATTGTAGTTGTATTGACAATCAACATACTAATATACAGGACATACTCCACGACTTGACACATATGAAAGATGGCACATGTGACATGACAACCCATCAATGCGATTGTCCACGAGGATACCACCAATTTCTTGGAAACATTCCTGGAGTAGGAAAGTAAGTACAAGTTGTTAACAAAAATTACATATCAACGTTTGACTGAACTTTACTTTTATACAGGTTAGGAATATTCCCAATTGATTGTTTTTCGTGAATTACATTTTACAGGTTAAATGGCGCATCATCACACATAAAACTTATAAATCTTTACCATAAGAGCCTTCATGCAGTATAATTGTGTTCTTTTAAGAATGCTGCAATATCTCGGCTAACCGATTTATAACTCAAACCAATCAATCATTTTGATTAGGACTACTTAAGCTCTAAGGAGTGTACCATAATTTGCAGCTATGAATATTTTAAATGCATTTGCTTTGAATATTTTAACAAAAATTATCTTCGGCAATTCCCAATACATTTTCATTTAAGACTCTCCTTCTTCTGTTTTCAAGATTAATACACATCGGCAAACGAATACCGAAGCAAGAACAAAGAAAGGGGAAAATCCTAAAATCACAAACCCAAAATCAAGGCAATTCACAGCAACACGAATTGAGACAAAACAAATAAACAAAAATGAACAAGAAGCCACAAAACTAAAGCACTGGCAGTGTGAACCCTATAAAAACTGAGGTATCATCAGGTGCTCCGGAAGGGTAAGCATGATCTGCTCCACATGTGGCACCCGTCACACTTCCATTGAAAAGTCCGGTTTTGTCACAGTCGGTGTTAGTCAGTCCGGTAATAAACTCTGGATCTACCCAAAAATATCTGTTCTCATTTCTGAAACAGAAACATTGTAATGGTCTGTCAAATCGTGGTGACGACCGTAAAACTTCTTTAGTGACAATTGCAACAGTCACTTAACATGTGAATCCTTGATGTATAAGTTTTTGAGACACAGTAATTTCGCTCTATTGACAAAATCGCTGTACAAACTACAGGCACGGCAATAGCGAATGAGTTGTGAAATGTACACGCCATATGCCGGAGAAGTGGGAATATTACTGCTCAAAAACGGAAAGTTCACAATTGGAAAGTCGAAATCATCACACTTGTCGTAAAGTTTTGTTTTCAGACGTTCAGAGTTGTCAATGTAGAGGTATAGGTCCAGGTATGATGCTAATGATGGTGTATCAGTGTTCATTTGTGAATATGATGAAGGTTATCCTTAAATTGAGGATTGTTCGATGAAAGAACATCATTTATATAATAGGAAACTGAAATTAAAGGATTTGGCTAGCTTATTGTCTTTTTTCTGAACTAGCCCTTGTATGGACCTGGCTTCATAGTCCCTGTAGGTATCCTTATTGACTGCTGGAAAACTTGTCCTCCAAAGTCTACGAATATGTTATCAATCAAGAATTTCAGCATTGCAATGACATCCTCTTCTGTATACTTTTTGTGCGAATCAGTGTGGTTTTTAACAAAATAGGACCCATCTTTACCTATCACTAAATATGAATATCTTCTGTCACCTTTTTGTAACAGAAAGACTGATGTATTAAAACCTGGAGTACTGACTTTACCTTATCGTGTGGAAGAGTAGTATAGAGAGTAGAAAAATCAAATTTTGATACTGTTGCAGTGGTTGAGTTCAGGTGAAGATTAAATCATTTACATGATTTGCACTTCGTTTTTTTTAGTAAATTCCACTCCTTTGAAAGAAAAAGCTTAAATTGGTATGCGTTTAAAAAAAGTCTGGGATCAATAACTCTGCAATATATCTATCTTTTACTTAACTTAAACATTATTTTCGACTCATAGAGATACAATCTATATGAAAATATGGAATCAATGTGATGAGCCATTGCAAAGAGAAGGGGTAGAAACTGACATGATTAAAATAGGACCTGTAAGTCCCGGTTGATTTTAAAACTTCCGGGTACAAAAAAATGTTTCCGGAAGTTACATTTTGTTCGGAATAAATGACGTTATTAACATCAATTCAAATGTGGTATTTTTGGAATATCAATTTTATCGTGTTTTCTATTTGACAAAAGACGAGATTAAACATACCTTCGAGACTTAAATAATTTGATCATAACCAAAATCGAATTAGATATACTTAATCAATGTTTTTAGAAAATACAGAGGGGAAATGTATAAGAAAAAGAATTCTAAAAAAATACAAAGTTCAGGGGCCATTTGTCTATATGGATAACAAAATACCGATGTTACTGTACATTTTCAAAGTATTCAATTGGAATTTTACTCCAACAGGGTCTGTAAATTATGTATATACAATCGAAGACAAAAAAAAACAAAAAACAAAAAACAAAAAAACAAAAAAATACAAAAAAAAACAAAACAAAAAAAAAAACAAATATTTAATTTCCATAATTAGGTATGAAAAAAGTAAGGAAGCCAAACTTTTAAGAATTCAGTTTAGAGTTAGGGTCACATCTCTTGTAACAAATATTCGTTCATCTTGAACTGTAATGATCACAGATATAAAATCAAACATTGAAATATTTGAAAGCTAAATATTGAAGGACAGAAGGTATAGGGTCTGTTTTAGAGATGACAACAGATCTTTCTCCTTGTTACTAAAGCTTGTTTTTCCTCTATCGGGTTTAACTTTATTACCAGAGTTACACGGTGGGGGTCTTATAAGAAGAACGAGATGCCTGCTATACCGGTGTACTTGATCTCACTTATGGTTTTTATGAAGTCAGTCTTGTTTATCTTTGTTTATTTTTGTCTTCATTCTGCTTTTCTGGGTCGTACTCATGTTATTTCTTTGTTTCTTTGTGTTTCCAATGTTGCCATTGTCCTTGGATTATGCTTTTAAGACCGATGGTTCGGTTCTCACTTACTTTACTATAAGACATTCATTTTACTAATACTGTAAAAGGGGACATTTTTGCGAGGGGTTTATTTTCACTAATTTCGCGGTTGGCACATATTCGCAAAAATTTCTCCTCGCGCAAATTTGTTTTTAATACAACGGTAACGAAAGGTAACAGAGAATTGCGAAAATAAATCATCGCGAATATGTTTAGGAATCAAAATCGCGAAATTCAAACAACGCAAAAATATCCCCTTTTACAGTATTGTAAAATTAGTAACGATCACATGCTTCCCAAAGATGCCTTGATTGATATGAAACTCGGATAATGGTACTCTTTGCAATCCAAACAACACGACTGATTATTGTGATTAAGTTCAATGTAAAGATCACAGTGACGGAGAAACAAGGATAATTTCAGATATTGACAGACAACATATAGCATCTGCTTCAATTCAAATTAAATGTAACGTTAAGCCCTTAGAAAAGGAGACTCCTTACGACACAGATTAGATTGAACATTTCAGGAAAGAAATAGTATCTTAAACATATCTAAAACATGACATTTAAATAAAATTAACAAATACACACCAAGAAAGGGAGATCTGTAATGATGCTAAAAAGGTAAACTTAGAGTGACCAAAATTTTAGTGAAAATGTCCTGAATATTTTTTGTTTCATGTCGATGATTTATGAATACATTGTATCTTTTTCAAATGAATCAATTGAATAGAATTGAATAGTGGAAACAATATTTATTGACGAAAATCAGGTTAGGCGTTAGACTCACAGTGACTTTAAATATATTCGCTACACAATAATAAGCATTGAGTAAAATATGTTTTGTTATGTGATGTCTTTCTAATGTTTACATTGTCATTCGATTATTCATTTTTTTACTGATTACTCTGTTCTCGTGTACTTTTGTTCAATAGGTATTTCTCTAACGCTGTTCTACATAACTGATTTAATATTATAATTTGTGTACAAATTAATTTGATTTTTATTATAACGGCAACATAAAAGATATTTTTTTTATTACAGACGAGTTTACAAATTTCCCCAGCTTGAATAAAAAATACCAGACTATTTGCTTCAATAGAGCATTATTTTTTTTAAAAGTTACAGTTTTTAAAGAAATGCATTTTATTTTCCCTTCTGTTTGGATTTTTAAGTAGTGTTGGTATGTCGGTAAGTTCCTTATATCATTGAAACTGAAAAAAAAACATTACTCTTACGTTGATAAATAACTTAAATGACTAGTATATTGTGTGCATGATGTTCTGCCTCAATAGCAAGTATGAAAGATATGAGAAATATTATCTGAATACTTTTGTTTAATTTGTGTTTGTTTTTTTTTCTTTTTCTTACAAAAGGCGTCAAGCACATGGTTGTCATGATGTTGGATGTCCACACGATTGTTATTGTGGTCACGATAATCATTGTCATCATATTCATGGTGGTCATTGTCATATTCATCCATGATTATAACGGAGGCGTCTTAGGTAAGACAAATGTAGTTTTATTTTATTATATTGAAGAAATCACAATTTTTTGAAATCTTACTTGAGGGAGTAGACCTAGGATATGGGGAGATAACTCCGTTTTTCACTTTTCTAGTATTTAAATAAATAAAAAGAAATCATTGCCAAAGAAATTATCAAAATTTTGAAATTGTAATATTTTTTTCACACAGCAAATAAATATTCATCTTGTCATGAAAACAGATACTCAAAATCCAGTTAATTAACTCTACTTGTTTTGCAATGATATCTTGAAATAATAAAAATATATTTAAAAGTCAGAAGTTTGGCAAGAGAGGTTATTTCAAGCAGATATTCATCAATTTTATTGGTATTAACACACTTACTTCTAAATTTAGAATAAATTGAAAGGTAGATTTTTCTAAAATTACAGTATATCTTCCATAGCCTAGTTTTCTTTCTTTTCTCAGTTTTTAGTGAAATTAAATGACTAATACTTTTTATAAGAAGTGTTTAATACTGATCAAAATAGAGTAAAAGTTTCAGTATATACTGTTTAGAACATCCTTGTATTGCAGTTCAAACTATTAAAATTTACTATCATTATTCATACTTACTTTCACACATGTTTATTCTACAGCTTTTTGCAACTGAAATAATTTTATATCAAATACAAATTTAATAAAAGCTAATTTTATACACCAAAACCTAGTCCTGAACAAACCAAATTATATGACGAAACAGGGTATCTTTGATGACTACTATACAGAAAACGGGACGGTAAAAATTGTTGAAAAATGCTATCGTTATTTATGTTTGTCTCTTGTTTTAATTATTGTTTTTCTGGCGCAGTTTGCTTGTGGATTGTGGCATGTGATTGTAGTTCCTGGCCATTGCAGGTGTTTGCTGTTTTCCTGTTTTTGTAATTTTAAAGTCGACATGAACACGTATAGTTTTAATACTGAAAATATTGAAAAATTAAACGATTGGAAAATGTTAGGCATACTCAGGTCTACGTCCTTAAATTTATTTAATACAGATTAAATACATAACAGCCTTTATAAAGTTCCTTTTGTAAATATGCATAGAGTGTTTATTTTTCTGTTAATGCATTTTATTCCCAATTAAAAAATATTGGCCGATACTGAAGGTCATATTGTTTTATTATACTGTTCAAGTTATTTTTATGGTGTCGCTGATTGAAGATCACATCGGCGTGTAATTTGTTTATTTGCCTGTATAGCTTCTGATGCAATATTTTATAAAAGGATATGGAGTAAATGAACAAGAGATTAATTCCTCATCAGCAGCACTAGAACCCAAACAAAGGAAATCCATATTCAAAAAATGTTTAAAATGCATAAAACCAAACGAAATCCGAATAATTAGTAATATCAAATAAAGCAAGGGACAAAACTACGATGGAGGGAGTTAATCCTTTGGTTTTAGAGTTTACATAAATTTTGATAATATTAATTATATTGTAAAATAAAGACACCTTTATAATGATAATTCACCAAAGATTTGAATATTTCACTATGGTATTCGCCATTATATTTTTCAATGACTTCTAAATGTTATTCATTTCGTTACAGATGATTCTGAAAACTGCCTGGTATGCAAAGAATTTGAAATAAATACATTATTATTAGATCTTGGGATTATAATTGTGAATCACTTGATCCACTGGATTAAGAATTAAAAGATATGGAGTAAATGCACATGAGACACAGTCTCTTCAAAACATGGTGAAACCAAGCAAAGGAACAATACTTTTATTGCTGTTCTTCATTTCGAAGTCCCCATGAAGCTAACAACAATGATCTTTGCTCATTCATTAAGGCTAGATAAAGACGGCCCCAATAACCGGTTTTGCGGTATGTCTTGTTAAAAAAAACATAATAAACGGTTAATTCTAATATGGGAACAATGGAAACCATGACGACCAGCCATATGAAAATCTCCAATAACATATGAGCGACTTCACAACAGTTTTTACGCTGAAACAGACGACGTCATAATATGTTTTGTGCACAAAAACGTCAGTAAATCGTATGCAATGGCTGTCCTTACCGTGTACACTATAGGTCCGCGAAGATAATTAAATGTCATATTAGAATCGAAATAATTCATGTTCGCCGGTGGTTTGTAGTCGATTTACATATGGGTGTCCATTATTTTCGTTTATTTTACCCCTCGCTCCACTACGCTACGCTCTGGGTAAAATATTAACGAAAATAATGGCCACCCATATGTAAATCTCCAAAAAACCACCGGCGCCCATGAATTATTTCTTAATTTTGTTATGCTTCACACTTGTTAACAGTAAACTCTTATATGCAGCATAAGAATCAAGTTTTATTCAAAGCCGTAATCTTAAAATTATCTTCAAATCAATATCAAACATCCCAAGTTTACATTATCTTATCTATTAGGCTTTATAATTATAGTAATTTTCAAAATAATGTATTTTATTCAGACAGTGACATCGACTATACCAAACATCCCTTGTCTACATTGTCTTATCTAATAGACTTAACAGTTATTGTTGATATCATGTATTGTTTTTATCGATGTCCAATGTGTTTGCTCTTGAAGTAATTATTTAATATTTGTTTGAAGCTTTGGTATGATGAGTTGCCATGTTTGTTTGAAGCTTTGGTATGATGAGTTGTACCGTGTTTCTCCTTTTCAAGTGCGTAGCTTATCGACTTCCTGTACGACGATAACTTTGATTTTCCCCAGTGTATCCATATATTGAATTTGTTCGTCAAGTATTACTCAACTTGTGAATGTAGTAATGATTTGATATATGATATGGTGTGTTGTACAGTGTTTCCCCTTTTCAAGTCTGTAACTCATCTACTTCCTGTTTGACGATAACTTTAATTTTTCTCGTTATAACCATGCATTGAAATTTTTCCTGAAAGATTTCTCAGCTGTTATATGTCGTAATGATTTGATTTTTGGTCTGAAGCTTGAGTATGACGGGTTGTACCCTGTCTATTCTTTTCAAGTCTCTTACTCATTTACTTCGTGTTCCATGATAACTTTGATTTTTTCCATATTTTTCTTGTGGATTTATCATTGTGTTTATTCTTGTTTTATGTCCACATGTAGTAATGATTTGATATGTGATATGGTGTGTTGTACAGTGTTTCCCCTTTTCAAGTCTGTAACTCATCTACTTCCTGTTTGACGATAACTTTAATTTTTCTCATTATAACCATGCATTGAAATTTTTTCTTAAGGATTTCTCAGCTGTTGTATGACGTAATGATTTGATATTTGGTCTGAAGCTTGAGTATGACGAGTTGTACCCTGTCTATTCTTTTCAAGTCTCTTACTCATTTACTTCGTGTTCCATGATAACTTTGATTTTCTCCATATTTTTCTTGTGGATTTATCATTGTGTTTATTCTTGTTTTGTGTCCACACTAGAATTGTTTAAACATTTGTATAGTGTCCCAACGCATTTGAATTTGCACTTCTAATTCAACGAGCGGTGGTATAACTGGCTGCCATTCGGCGACAGCTGTTGTTTGTTTTTGCCATGTTTCGTGACTTCGATATTTTATGTGTATTTGTAAGTCAAATCTTTAGTTCCTCTGGTATTATACTACCATTGCTCAAACGGATCACTGAGATATTTGAAGATAAAAGCTTGCTATTTTAGCAAATCGTATGGATGTCCATATGAGCATTTACCATCACTCACTGTCAGTCGCTTAACAGTCCATGAAGTTTCCTTCCAAGATTTTCTTCTCTGAAACTGCTAGAATAATATTAACGAAACTTGGCTTGATTCACTACATTGTATGCACTTTTGATTTAAATTCATTTTATGATTTTAAAGTCCAGAGACCAATAAAGGAAAAAACAAAACATGACCGCTGTCACTAAATGGAACATGAGGTTATTTGATATTTGATTTTTTTAACAGATAACTCAAAAACTGTTCCACATTTTAAAATCTGAAATGGGATAAAAGTAATCAGCATTCTGAGATCTACATATCATCCAGTTTCGAAGATGTCCGATTACCTGTCTCAGAGTAATAACCCTTTTTCACGTTTTTTTAATTTTTTTATTTTTCTTACTATTTATTGAAAAGTCAAGAACAAAGAGATATAAGTTAAAGACAAAAAATGCTTAACATAGTACGGTTTCTATATCCTGCAATTTTTAAGAAAATCTGTTGACCCATATTTGAGTTATTTCTACTTTTGTCTTTTAATTATCACGATGTTTTGACGTTTTGACTTGTATTTCAAAACGAAATAGAGGTAAAGTTTGAAGTTTCAAGATATTTTAGGACGGTCCTCATCTCTTTCACGATAGCCACCAACGAAGGTATAGTTTAAGACAGGACGCTAAGGAAAAGCATCCTCCTCTGAAACCACTTGAACAATTTTGATTAAATTTGAACATTATAGTTCTTAAGTGATATATACTTTCAAAGTTTATGATATTTATGTCCCTACCTCATCCAAGGTGGCCACAAGCGGGTTTAACTGTTAACATACATTGTAAGACTGCTGGAAATTAATTAAAAGTTCTTCTCCCCTGGAACTGCTTTAAGAATTTTGATTACTCTATCAGTTTTTATTTATAACACATATTTCGGTATATGGATTTTCAAATATTTTGATTTGATCTGCACTGAGGAGACATAAGTTGTCGAAATGGGCATATGGGAAAACTAAATTCACAATATCTTCGGAAACATAATAGGCTTTTGCTTATCCCCTTTAACATGTGTTATTTTTATGTTCCTTCATCATCAAAGATGGCCACTAGCGGTGAAAACAGAAAACAGTGACGACCCAGCTTTGTGTTTACTTGTGACAGACTTAGTTGCATAAACCGATGTAAGACGAGATTTAAGTAGCAGTAGTCTGAAGGTTCATTCGCCCGCAGGTTAATTGGTCCGGCAGTTCGATGGTCCACAATACCACTATTTCGGCTTTTACCTAACCTTGCTTTTATGCAGTATAAAAAGACCCTTCTATATATCCTAATAAAATACACACTAAACGTCGTATAAAAGGCTAATTTTTCCAAACCTACCCTGCTCTCTGTCAGTGGCAAGCAGTTCTCGTTGTCCGTGTTATTCATTCCAACATGATTGTAGAATTGATGAAGTTGCTCTCGTTCTGTTGTGGCTGAATTATTGCTTACTACATGTACAGTTTTTAATAATAAATCAATTTTATATTTAAGAATAATGAACCACAGTGTTGGAGTTTTACATATACATGTAATTTATTAGCGTAGCTAGTTACATGTTCTGTCTGTAAAGAATGGTATGTCGGTAAGACAGGAAGTGATGTCCATCTCCGCACAAAATTGCAAGGTAGCCACATAGAGAACAAATATCAGTACCAGGTCACTGCATTCCATTTTAATACACAAAATCACAATGTTGGCAAAATGTGAAAGTCATAATTGATCAAATGAATCATGGAAGATCCAAAGAAAGCTACTGGTTTAAAACCCATTTTGAACATCATGGGTTATAAATCAATAAATTGTACATAATCCTTGCGTCAAAAAAAAGAAGCGAAATTTCCCGCCCTAACTTTTTCTCTGCTTTTCAAGCGATAATCAGTACTCGTTGCCATGGTTGTCACTTTTCTTTTCTTTATTATTATTTTTGGTTCTCGTTCTAATACTGTTTACTGGACGTAAAATGTAAATCAATCAATCATGATTACAATTTTGTAAGAGTAATTGATGTAGTTTCGATGGACAATGACACAATTCTGTTACATCCTCATGTTACATTTGTAATCAACAGCTTCCAAAACGCAGCTGTCGACACAAATATTTATACAAAGTATCGAGAGGCTTGTTGAATGCTGTTGATTACAGATATAACATGAGGAGGGAAAAATTATTTTGTCAGCATCCGTACATCGATACTTTGTTTAAATATTTGTGGTTTAGTCTTTGTAAATGAGTTTTGTTTGATTGTATTTTTGATTTTCTATTTAGCTTTAATAAAGAGCCGGACAGGTTTCGAAATATCAACTGTTTTAATTTTTGTTTTATTTTTTTAATTTTTTTTTTATTATTATTATTATTTTTTTTTTTTTTTGTTTTTTTTTTGTTTTGTGCCATTCACTTTGTTTATCATGATGTCTTTAATTAGGTCTCACAGTGTGTATCCTTTGGATCTTGCACAGTGGGATTTTCCGAGTTGTTGCTTTGATCTTTGATATTTTTATCTTTATATATTAGTATTTATACAAGAACTTTAAAACCTTTTACGACTATATCTCTCTTTTTACTATGTCAGGTGATCAAAATTGGATAAGAAATGGCTTCACAGTAATTTTTTGAAAAAAAAATGTTTTATATGAAATCTAAAGTGAAAACCTTGGTGACCGAATACTTTTTGTTCTTCTCTGTATATATGTTTGACTTTAAAACTTATGTGCTTGTCTTCAAG